>ML835606.1:5854-28339 GCA_009831015.1 Picea engelmannii | reverse complement strand
TCACCTTTACAAACTCAGCTTCAGCAAGTCCATTCAAGATAGCATTCATCCCCTTAGCGTTAAAAATAAACTCTAACTTATCATCCTTGTTGGCTAGCACAACAGGCTTTGTATATCCAGTCTCTACTACATCCCAAACATCATCACCCAAGGCCATTAAGTATGTTCTCATTCTAATATTCCAAAAGGAAAAATTTGTTCCTTCAAACAGAGGGGGCTTAGAGGCTGAAGTCCCTTCATGACTTGTCATGTTTAAGATTTCAGATCTACCTTTAAATAAAAGGAACCCGCTCTGATACCAATTGTTGGAAATACTCAAACAACTGAGAGGGGGGGGGTGAATCAGTTGTTTATGAGCTTAAACAATTTTATACCTTTTAATTATTGTTAATCTTCCTTCAAGTGATTATCAACAACATACAGCATATGTACAGTAAAAGTAAAAACCATCAGTCACACATAAAGTACACACAGAGACAGTTTTTCACGAGGAAACCCATAAAGGGAGAAAACCTCTTCTTCTTCGAAATGATAGGCAGTCTTTTGCAGATCTGTACATCATTTACAATTGAGCACCAACTCAATGTGAGGTTGCTACCTCTGTTTTACAAGTTGCAACTTGTTTGAGAGCTCCAACTCTCTGGTTTCTCTAGCACCCACTAGAAGGAAGCACCAACACCCTGAGTATTCCAGCACCAACTGGATGGAAGCACCAACTTCCTGAATGTTCCAGCACCAACTGGATGGAAGCACCAACTTCCAGTTACATAGGCTCCAACCTGTATAACAGAGAACACTTGTTCTCCCTAGCACCACCCTTCCACCCTGGTTTCTCTGGATGCAACCAGATGGAAGCTACAACTCCCTGTGTTCAAGCACTCACTTGAACCTCTGAGGACAACAGTCCTCCCGAGAACCTCCTAACCACCCTGAATATCAAAATAATGAATACATAAACATTTTCCCAGATAAATCAATTCTTACCTTCCTTTCTCTGTCTTGTAAGTCTGATCTGTTCTGCTATTCTGCTCTACGTTTTCTCTTGCTCTGCTATTCTTCACTGCGTTCCACTTCACTCTGCACATATGCTTCCTTTCCTACCACGCATCCTCTTCTGTATTCTTCCTTGCTATTTCACTCCTTTCCTCACCAGAACAGCCAACCGAACACAGTCTATTTCGTCTTCTTTTATACACACGGGCACCACGTTTCAACTTGCCAACTCCTTGGAGAAACTGACGACAACTATTCAGCCAACTGAAATGCCAACTGATCGACAACTAATTTGCAATCATGAGTCTGTTTCACTAATGGATTGTAACTGAAAGAGTTAATGTGTGAGAAATAAGAGCAACCCTCCGATCACATTCAAACCTTATCCGCACCATTGGATAATCTTCATTATTCTTGCCTTTTAAATCGAGTTTCAGCACTTTCATACGCTCGCCCTCCTGAGCTTAGCTCTCGGTCAATGTGACCACCACTCCATGACCACAACCTTACCCCGTCAGGGCTACGAGGTTTGTGATGCCTCAATGCATACATCCGCGGGATTCCCGATCATCCAAATCCCGACGCTCCTTTCATACTGACTTCCACTGACTCCTGGGTGGCCCACAGGCTATATGCCTTATCGGGAAACCGCGTATCGCGATTTAGCGATGTCTGATGTTCAATTTTCTTGTCAATACCAAAACCCGATCCCCGAAATTCCGTATAGAGCTGTGATCAACAGTCCTGGTGCGTTCTTGACTCAACGGTTTCGATTGAATCGCAATATCGTGTTTCACGATTTTGGAGTTTTTGTTGCAGTGTGTTCTTGACATTTCAAAGTCTCGATCCCCGAAACTCCGACCAGGAATAGGATCTACGGTTCAGATTCATTATGGATTCAACGACTGCGATTAAATTGCGAAATCGCATTTCGCGATTTCGGAGTTCTTGATGTCAAGAGATTTTGGCATTACAAAGTCCCGATCCCCGATACTCCAATACGGGCTGTGATCAACGGTCCATATCACTTCTTATCCAATGGCTATGATTACATCGCAAAATCGCATATCGTGATTTCGAGGTTTTCATTGTCAAGTGAATTGGACATTTCAAAGTCCCAATCCCCGATTCTCCGATGAAGAAAATCAACGGTCCAGATCTCATTCTTGCTTTAATGGCTGCAATTAAATCGCGAAATCGCATATCGCGATTTCGGGGTTTTCATTGTCAAGTGAATTGGACATTTCAAATTCCTAATTCCCGATTCTCCGATGAAGCCTCCTATCGAGCTTCTCCCGGTGGCGCTCGATCGCTGCCACGCTTATCTCCCTCGCAGCTTCTGCAAATCTGACGGCTGACGGGTGTCTGCTTCCGATCTGACAGCTCAGATCCTCTCTCCGACAAGGGATGTAAACTATGGTCTAGATTCATTTTGGATTCAATGGTTACGATTGAACCGTGATCTTGTTGCAATCAGTCTGATACAAACCCATCAATGACAACAACCATTCGTTGTCTGCAAATTTTCCATCAATGACAACAACTATCAACACGCATCCGTTGCTTGTTCAATATTTTCCAACAAAGAGATCCATTCCAAGCATAGTACATGAGAGAGAAAGACCAATAACCCTTAGGGGCCAAAAATTTTAGAAGTACCTCTCACAATGGTGAGGGAACAATGATGATGAAATGAATGTTAGGGTTAGTATTTTTATATGTGGATACCCAAACACATTTGTCCACATAATATGTCAACAACAAAATACAAGTTGGTTTGACCCCTCATTTAAACTTTACAAATGCTAAAGTGAAAAAATAAGCTATAATGAGCCACATGTGTGAGACATCAGGCCCTCTAGGACAAGAAGGGTGCCTCCAAATTCCATGTGGCATCAATATGGAGTGGTGCGGTACAAAGTGATGTCTCTCCTCACCAAATGTCATGTCATGCATCCATAGTACCCTAATAATTAACCAAACCCTAGTTGTGTCGTACCCTATATGGTGACATCATCACCAAAATAGGGCTAGCATCCAAGATACAGGTGATGCGTCCAAGCCCTAGGGAGATGTATCCCGTCTCTACGATGTATCTGAATATTTTCTACTACAACACCCCTAATCCTAGTGAAAAATAATCTCTGAGGTACTTTTCCCAACCTATGGGCTTCCATCCCATATGTGTGCCCTCATGACTGAATCTACTCAAACCAATCCCATATGTCCATCGCTCAAGGTTATAAGGATGGAAGAGGTGACATTTGAGGGTGGTGAGTCACTGGATGACCCACTTATGTTCATCACATATGTCAAGGTCCTATAATAAAGGAACAATTCCCTAGGTACAAGCCCAAGACCACCCTCAAAGACCATGTCAAGGCCATCCTATAAAGTGAAGTGATGAGTGTACTATAATTTAAAGTGAATACAAAATAAATTATTTAAATAATAAATTTAATGGAGAAATTAGAATTGGGTTAACCCTAAAATAAGGAAAGTGGGCAAAGTGACCTAGAAGATGTTTTTAAGGAAGCTAATTGGAGAGTATAAATAAGAGGCAAGGATCTCTCATTTTAGAACAAACTTGAGCATATTGAATATATATAGGTGTCTAAGGTAACCAAAGGATATCTAAGCCGAATTTCATAGGGAAGGTGAAGAAAAGAAGGCCGAAATTCAAGGGAGGATAAATTCTTTTGATGATGCTTTCTAAGGTATGTTATTTACAGATCATCTCACCATTTTCACAATAATTTTTTTTCTAGAATGATTCAGACCATGAAATTGATATTCCATTGAGGAAACATATCCAATTATCTGTGGTAAAAAATTAATCTTTTGGGTCGTTGTATTTTTGGAGTTACACTCCATGGAAAATAGGGTTTGTGGCTAGTCCTGAAACTAGCCTAAAACATGTGTTTCGGGTAAAAATGTCATAAATTCTTCATAACAGATCCAAATTCAGTAAGAACAAATGTGTTGGTTATAGTATATTTTGTATCATGCGGTGTAATAGTTTCAGATCGATTCAACAAGGTACATGTGGTGTAATAATATTTGGATGATGAAATTGATGAGGGCTCTTACATAAGGTACATGTTGAATACATGGTTGAGACAAGTAGTTGATGCGTTGGCACATACATGAGGTGTATAGTTGATAATGTTGGTACATATTGATGAGTCATAGTTGATGAGTAGTTGATACATGATTGGTACATACTTGGTACATGGTTGGAGGCACTTGTTAGTAGTATTGTTGACACATGGTCTATGGATGACGTAGCATACTTGTATTATTATGAGTTGTTGTGTTATGTTTGGTTAATGCACATCTTTGAGAGTTGTCTTGGTGATTGATATTAGTGAATAGATATGATTTGGTTGATAATATTGATGAGACAGGTTGTTGTGATAGGTTGTTTGGACAAGTTGTTGTGATAGGTTGTTGTGACAGGTTATTTGTACAGGTTTGGTGCATGGTTGATGCACTTGTTCATGGTACAGGTTGAGGTACAGGTTGGTGCATGGTTGATGCTCTTGTTTATGGTACAGGTTGATTACAAGTTGATTATAGGTTGTTTGGTACATGTTGGTGCATGGTTGATGCACTTGTTTATGGTACAGGTTGATGCATGGTTCAGGTTATTGGTACATGTTATTTGGTGCAGGTTAATTGGTACAGGTTTACAGTAGTATATATCACAGTGATAGTTTGACATTGGTTCCATCATTCTACTTATAATTCAGGGAGGTTGGACGGGGCAAGGACATGTGTTTGTATCCACCTTCCGGTTGTAGCCAGAGAACATAGCGGGTTGTAGCCTCCTTCTGGTTGTAGCCAGAGAATTGGGGAGTTGGATCTTCCCTCAGGTTGTAGCCTGAGAAGATAGGGGGTTGGAGCCTCCTTCCAGTTGTAGCTGGAAAACAAGGAAGTTGGTGCTTCCAATGAATGTAATTCTTCAAGACATATAAAAACATTTCGTGGTTTTCTCCCGCTTTGGGTTTCCACGTAAAAAACTGATGTATTGTGTATGTGTATGATTGTTCATTTGTTCATTGCTTATTTACTCTGCAGTTATTGGATGATAATAATACATTGATATAACACTTGGATTATATGGTTAAAAAGGATTAAATTTCTCTATTACTGATTCACCCCCCCTCTCAGTAATCCAACAATTGGAATCAGAGCAGGTTCCTTCAGGAAACAGTTTAACCACTGGAAGGAGATCATGGAATAGTATGAGAATGGAGTACCAATGTTTAATGGTCAAAATGGTTTTAAGTATCATATGTGAAGCATAAGGATGAAAGTATTTTACAGGAGCAGGGACATTATATTTGAATATCAGTTGTTACAGGATATGATAGTTCAAAAAGGGAAAAGATTGCAGCCAAGAAGGAATTAAGGAAGAATAACAAAATAGAAATGGATTTCATATGGGAAGTATTACCTAATCTGGTAAGAGAAAAGGTTGGTAAATCTTCATCAGCAAAAGAACTTTGGGATAAGTTACATGACATATATTCTTCACCCATCATAGATTCAGAAAATGTCAAAGAAGATGCATATACAAATCAAGAAGAATTATGTTCACCATGTCAAGAAGATTCAGAAGATGAAGAGTACATAATCACCATAGGTATTTTGTTTTCTTTTAATTGTGAAAAACGTGGACATCTTGAAATAGAATGCCATGAAGGAAATGAGACAGAAAAACTAACTGAAAAGGAAGACAATTATGAAGAAGAATTTATTAGTGCTTTAGATGAATTAAGAGAAGAAAACAATTCACTCAAGAAAGAATTGATGAAACAAAAGGAAAGTGTTCACATTTTTTAAGAAGCCCAACAGGTCATCAAGAACTTAAGAACTCACCTAGAAGAAGCCAGAAAGATCGAAGAAAATATTGAATATCAAAAGCAATGTTTGGAAACCAACATAGCAACACAAAAGGAAGAAGCAGAAATGAGAGAGAAGATATTGACAGATCATCTTAAGGAAATAACTAACGATCTAAACCAGCTTGAGGAAGAGTTTTGTCAAGAAGAGAAAGGACTTGAAGAAGAAATAATCACATTAAAAATTTAGCGTGAAGAAGCGAAAAAAAATAGAAGTCATGAAGTCTCAGATAATGAAGAAAGAAGAAGATCTTGAGAAGTTTGAAGAAGAATTTGTCACATTGAGAAGTAAAATCATCAAGGTCAACAAGAACGTTGAAGAGACAAAAACATCCACATCAGTTATAGATAATGAAGAGAAGCACTCTAGGTTGCTAGAAAAGAAGAATGAAGAAAATAGAAAGAGTTATGGAGAAGTACTCAAAGGAAGGAATCATGGTCAACCAGAATATAAGAAAACTATTGAAGATACATATTCAAGAATATCATCCATGTTCAAGATACAAAGAAGCTTCAATCATGATCATGATCAGTCAAAGCAAAAATTTAGAAGGACTACGCCACAAAGAAGATCATTCACTCCCAGGTATGCAAATTTGTTTTATGGTAATTGTTTTTATTGTACTAACTTTGGACATAAGGTTGCATATTGCAGGGATTATAAAAGAAATGTTCAAGCAAGAAGTGCCCATGTGGTCGCACGTAACATTGAGAGTTACAAATGTCATAACTATGGACACATAGCCAGTGATTGTAGAAGCATGATCGATACTTCCATGAAAGAGAATATTGATATCAGATATAAGAAATTATGGATAAGAAAACAAGAAGAACAGGTGGACAAAGACCAGGTACCAGAGATCGCAAGATTAGAAATAAAACGAGATGAAGAAAATTCTACAGAGAAAAGGAAAGATGTCAGATACAGAAAGGTTTGGAAAATAACTGAAAGAAAGGAAGGACAGATAAATAAGGAACGGGTTCAAGTGATTGTACTTTTAGGCATTGTAGTGAAAGATGAATCCATGGATAGAAAGAAAGAAGTCAGAGCTCGGAGAGATAATGAATCTACCAATGAAGATGATGATGAATCTACCAATGAAGATGATGATGAATACTTAGAGAAGGAATTGTTTTGAGCCATCCTTCTTAGAGACTCCCAAGTAATATGAATATTATACATGGGGAGTCTATGCAATAGCTGTGACAAACCAAAGAACCATCCTTCAAGCAACTTGCAAAGTTTAAGAAGACAGATTCAGAGCAATCAGTTAGCAGAAGTACAATTTGATAGATTAATCAAGATTTCATGATAGTATAGTGATAAATGGGTCAGCATTATGGGAAGTTTCATAAGTAGAGTCTTGGATAGTATGGAAAGAGATGGATTCGTAAGAACACTTAGCAAGTTTGGAAATATATATGATAGTGGACGAGAGCATGGATTCATAGATTGGTTCAGAGAGTGGTTCAAAGAAAAAGGAACGTTGTCATAATGAATGATAATTACACAGGAAATGGCTCGAACAATGCTAATGGATTCCAAATTGACAGATATTTTTTGGACACATGCAGTGCATACATCAGTTCACATTCAAAACAGATTAATGCTCATAAAAAACAATGACAAAAATCCCTACGAACTATGGAAAGGAAGCACAGACAACAACCTCTACATCAAGCCATAAATTTGCAAAGGATATGCAGAATGAATTTGAAATGTCATTAATTGGAGGACTATCCTTCTTTTTGGGTCTTCATATATGTCAAAGAAACCAAGGAATTTTTATTTCTCAAACTAAGTATATCAGAGAAATGCTAAAGAGGTTTGGAATGGAAGATTGCAAACCAGTTACCACTCATATGCAAACCAATTGCAAGTTGAGCAAAGATGATAATTCAAAGTCTACATACCAGAGAAAATACAGGTCAATGATTGGTAGCTTACTATATGTGACAACATCTAGACCAGATGTAATGCAGGCAGTTGGATAGGTGGCACGATTTCAATAAGAACCAAAGGAATCACATTTATTAGCAGTGAAGAGGATTTTAAGATATCTCAAAGGAACAAAAGAGTTTGGATTATGGTATCCAAAAGGAAAAGATATATCACTTATTGCCTACACAGATGTAGATTGGGCAGGTTGTATTGATGACCGATGAAGCACCAGTGGAGCAACATTCTACTTGGGTGAGTGTTTAGTATCATGGCTAAGAAAGAAATAATCATCAATATATTTATCTACAGTCGAGGCAGAGTATATTGCAGTAGCATCATGTTGTACACATGTTCTTTGGATGAAACAAACTCTAACAGATATACATGTTGAGTATGATGAGCCCATTCCAATCTATTGTGATAATAAAAGCACCATCAGTATCTCAAAGAACCTGGTGATGCACTCCAAGACTAAGCACATTCCAATAAAGTATCACTTTATACAAGAGAAGGTTTCATAAAACAACATCAGAGTTGAGTATGTGGGCACAAAAAACAAGTGGCAGACATATTTACAAAACCACTTCCACATGAAGCCTTTGAGTATCTTCGCCAAAGACTCGGAGTTATTTCTACTCCAAAATGAATGTTTTTGGATGGTTATCTTATATGTCTTAGATGTACACGAGGAAGCACCATAAAGAGGACATCTCAGTCAGGGGGAGAAACCCTGGATGGAAATATACCTTTGCCATTGATGACAAAGGGGGAGAGATGTAGAAATTTGAATAAAAATTAAGTATTCGTGTGATTCTCCTTATCTAACAAGTATACGCCACTGTTAAATACAGAATCGCTTCTACTATTATTCTTGCGGAAAATTAAACCACGATCACAAAGTGAAATATCAATAACACATAACACAGAAGTTTTACCGGGAAAGCGTAAAGCTAAAAACCCCACTATCATATATTATGTATATCATGAATCATGAAACAATCTCATACAAAAATCTAATCCAAGAGCTCTCAGTACAATACAATCATCTCACACTGTCATACACAAATCAGCAAACACATGTGCCAATTCTCCGTGTCCAAACAGCCTGCCTCCTCTGCACAATCTCTGCAATTCAAATTCTCACAATGAATCGAATTACCTAGTTTGCACATGCTCATAAGTATATACACTGCATGTGTGATCAAATCACAACTGATAGCCAAATTGTCCCTTTCACCTGTTATCTCAACTGGGTCAATGGATTTGACATGCATGTAGTTAACCGTGGTGAATCTTCAGTTGCATGTGAGTTCATTGATTGTGAATTAATGAATAATTAATTCACTGAACTCTCACTAGTGCAAGTTCAGTTACAACTAGTACAACTGATCTTAACTCACTTAACTACACTTATAGTTCTGTTACAACTCCAAATCACTTAGTTATAAATTAGATAATAGATTAATATTTATTGTCCAATTTATTTAAGGGAAAAGTAAATTAGACACATGTTTCTTGTTGACTTTTCAACACTCCCTCTCAACAAGAAAGGGATTATCCTTCACCCCAATCCTGTGTCTGTGATATTCGAATTTGCTCCTGGTGAGAACCTTCATCAAAATGTCTGCATCCTGATCTTCCGTAGGAATGTATTGAAGAAACATGATCTTCTGTTGCACACAATCTCTAAGATGATGATACCGGATATCTATATGCTTAGATCTATCATGAAACATAGGATTAATCGAGAGTTTAATGCAACTCTGATTATCACAATAAATCATTGTCAGATCTAAATGAGAACCAAAAAAACCAACCAAGATCTTTCTCATCCAGATAGCCTCACATGCAGCTTGACTCCCTGCCATGTATTTCGCTTCCGCTGAACTAAGTGCCACAGATCTTTGTTTCCTTCTGTACCAAGAAACAGTTGTAGATCCGATACTAAAGATCCCCCTTGATGTGCTCTTTCTGTCCATTGGGCTTCCCGCCCAATCTGCATCCGTGAAGCCATGCAACTTCACCTCATATGTCTGTCTGTACCATAATCCATACTCAGATGTGCCCTTCAGATATCTCAGGACATGCTTACCCACCTTCCAAAAGAGTTTGGTAGGCTTAACCATCGCTTGACTTAGTTGGTTAACCGCATAGCAAATGTCTGGTCTTGTGTTCACTAAATACATTAGCGAACCCACTAACTGTCGATAGATAGTAGCCTCCACTACCTCTCCAGAAGTAGCATCCTCTTTCCTCCAGTTTCCTGGAAGAGGAGTAATCATGGGTTTGCAGCCCTCCATGTGAAGCTTACCCAGTATCTCCCTTGCATACTTTCCTTGAGACACAAAAATTTCACCATCTCGCTGCCATATTTCCAATCCAAGGAAATAATGAAGAAGGCCCAAATCCTTCATCTCGAACTCCTTTGCAAGGTCATCCTTGCATGAGTGTATCAGCTGCTCATCACCAGTCAATATTAAATCATCAACATAAAGCACAATGATTAAGAGATTACCCTCCACCAAAAATTGGTATAGGTTTTCATTCACTTCACTTTTGGTGAAGCCCAATCTAGTGAAATAGTTTTCTATCTGAGTGTACCAAGCACGGGGTGCTTGCTTCAGCCCATACAGTGCTCTCTTGAGTCTTCACACATGCGACTCTCTGTCAAAGGTCTCAAAACCTTTTGGTTTTTCAATGTACACTTCTTCCTCAATGATCCCATTGAGGAACGTAGTTTTTACATCCATATGATGAATGCGCCAGCCCATCTATGTTGAGAGTGCAAGGATGGATCTTATGGAAGAGTACCTTGCGACAGGCGCAAAGGTCTCATCATAATCTATCCCCTCGATCTGTGAGAATCCTCAAGCCACAAACCTGGCCTTGTATTTCTCCACACTCCCATCAGCAGCTTGCTTTACCTTGTAGATCCATCTTGAACCTACCACTGATTTTTCAATCGGTCTTGGGACAATTTCCCATACACTGTTTTTGACAATGGAGTCATACTCCTCTACCATAGCATCAACCCAAGTGGGATCCTACACTGCTTCCTGAAAGGAATATGGTTCAGTCACAATACATTTTCTCATGAGATCCATGTATCCAGCAAATCGATCAGGAGACTGTCTCTATCTACGCTGTGAAGTAGGGGCTCCTACATTCTGTGCAACATCTAGTCTCAATTTGTCAGCTTTCGTGGTGTGCTTTCTACCATTTTTGATGGATGGATCTGCTTGAGTGGTTTCCTCCACTTCATGAACCTCCTCATGTGGTTGATCCACATCTTGAGACTCATCATTGGGAACCAGCAGTTCCTCTTCTGCATGTAAGTCTATCTCCCTCTCAAGCGACAACCGCATGGCTTTCCCCTCATCGAATTTTATATCCCATCGCATAACAATCATCTTATTGTTTGGAAAATACACACGATAATTATGGGGTGTTTCTATGTACCCCAAAAATATCCCAACTTTAGCAATCGGTTCCAGCTTCTTCCAAGAATCCTTGGTCACATGCACATAATCAGATGAGCCAAAAATTTTAAAATGAGAAACATCAGGTTTCTTACCAGTGAAAGCTTCTTCAGGTGTACTCATGCCAAGTACTCTATGAGGACAATGGTTCTGCACATAAACCACAATATTGCATGCTTCTGCCCACAAATGCATTGGTAGGCCCTGATCATGCAACATCGCTCATGTTGCACCCACGATCGTTCTGTTCTTTCTCTCCGCGACCCCATTTTGTTGTGGGTTATGAGGCGCTATGAGTTCTCTTCGAATTCCTTCTCTGTTGCAGAAGTCTTTGAATTCGTTAGAGATGTATTCTCCACCATTATCACTCCTTAGAGGCTTCACTTGCTTCCCTGACTCTTTCTCCACCAATTCTTTAAACTCACAGAACTTTGAGAATGTTTGATCCTTCTTCTGCATGAAGAATATCCATCATTTACGAGAAAATTCATCAACAAAAATAACATAATACCTATGTTTTGTTGTTGAAGAAACCGAGAATGGTCCACACACGTCTGTGTGAATTCTCTCCAGGATCATCGAAGCACGGTTCTCCTTTTCATGAAAGGTGGAATTTACATACTTCCCCAGGGTGCACCCCTTGCACTGATCTAACTGAGCAAGTGTTCCCCTTGGAAGTCCAGTAGATATTTGTTGCATGATCTTCAAGGCTCCATGATGAAGATGGCCCAATCGCCTGTGCCATAATTCACCCTCATCCTGGCTCACCACTTTTTTTGCCTTGCCTATCATGGCACCGCAGCCATCTACCTCCAACATGTAGAAATTCTTAACTCGAATCCCTATCTTCTTGACTTGACCCGTTGCTTTATGTCACAGGTAGGATTTTCCACTGCTAAAAGCAACATCATAGCCTCTGTCCTCCAACATTGCGACTGAGACCAGGTTTTTCTTCAGACCTGGAACATGCATAACATTTTTCAATTCAAATGGTTTGCCTGACTCCCTCTGAAAGATAATGGTACCAATACCAGTCGCACTGTATCGTCCATCATCACCCATCTCTATATGCATTATGAGATCTTTCTCCTCCAAGTCAATGAAAGACTATTTATCTCCCGTCATATGGAAGGAAGTGCCACTATCCAAATACCACACCGATCCCGATGCACTTGAAGCCATGCATGTGATCAAAGAGAAGTCAAGTTCAAATTGTGAGACAAGAGCCTCACCAGTTGCAACTCTAGCAACCGTCTTGTTCTTCCTCTTTTGCGGACAGTTAGTAGCGAGATGCCCATGTTCGTGACAGTGAAAACACTTCACTTTGGACAAATCCAGCTTCTTGACTTTAGACTCGGATTTTGAATGGAATTTCTTCCCTTTCCCTTTCCTTGCCTTGGCAGTCAAAGCACAATCCTCTTCATCATTACGCTTTGATGAAGATCCATCTCTGGTGTTCCGCCTGAACTCCTCCTCCACTAGATCCGACCATAGTCGTTCCCAATCTGGAAATTTTTCCCTTCCATTGACAGAGTCTTGATAACTGTGCCAAATTTTGGGAAGTCCTAGGAGTGCCAAGCTCACCAAATCATTAGCAGTGACTGTTATTCCCACACTTCCAAGCTCATCCCGACATTGGACAAACTTCATGAGATATTTTAGAATGGTGTCACCCTTCTCCATCTTGATTTTCCTGAGTTTATCTTTGAGCGCCAATTTCTTATGGTCACTATTGTTTTGGAACAGATCCGTCAAAACCTTCCACATTGCATGTGGTGTGGTTTTCCCATGGAGACTTGAGACAATGTGGTCTGGTACTCCCTCCAACAGAATCCTCCTCGCCTTTGCCACTTTATTTTTCCATGCATCAAGATTTGCAGTATCTCTCACATCCGGCTTAGGAGCATCTTTATCAATGTAAGCCTTCAAGCCATTGTCTTCGAGTACTGCTTCCATCCTGTCCTTCCAAGTAATGTAGTTCAAGCTACTCTCAAGTGCATACTCCAACCTCAAGCCATTGAAAGACATTTCGATCTTGAATCAACTGTCACACCAAGAAAATCCTGCAAATTCGAATTTTATCCAACCACAAAACTCAACTTCTACAATCCCTCTTTCCCTGGGAGGTTCGCACCCCACCTGTGATTAGCCTGAGGGAAGTTCGCACCCTATCTATGTATAGCCTGTGAACTTGACTGGGAGGTTTGCACTGTAATTCACTGTAGAGTGAGGGAGGTTCCCACCTCTCCTTTGAGCAGCCTGCGAGAATGCTCAGGGAAGTTCGCACCTCTCCTTTGAGTAGGGTGCGAAAATTTTTGCTTTGAGAAATTTGCTTTGAGAACTATGTGTAGTCTACAATACTAAAGTTCCCACCCTGCTAGAGACGAGACCTGCGAAAATAAAAAAAAAATCACACCTCACTTCCGTAGCTTTGTGGCCTCCGTGGCTCTGATACCATGTAGAAATTTCAATACAAATTAATTATTCCTGCGATTCTCCTGATCTAACAATTATACGCCATTGTTAAATACATAATCACTTCTACTATTATTCTTGCATAAAATTAAACCACGATCACAAAGTGAAATATCAATAACACATAACACAAAAGTTTTACCGGGAAAGCGTAAAGCTAAAAACCCCACTATCATATATTATGTATATCATGAATCATGAAACAATCTCATACAAAACTCTAATCCAAGAGCTCTCATTACAATACAATCATCTCACACTGTCATACACAAATCAGCAAATACATGTGCCAATTATCTATGTCCAGACAGCCTGCCTCCTTTGCACAATCTCTGCAATTTGAATTCTCACAATGAATCGAATTACCTAGTTTGCACATGCTCATAAGCATATCCACTGCATGTGTGATCAAATCACAACTGATAGTCAAACTGTCCCTTTCACCTATTATCTCAACTGGGTCTCCAATGGATTTGACATGCATGTAGTTAACCATGGTGAATCTTCAGTTGCAAGTGAGTTCACTAATTGTGAATTAATGAATAATTAATTCACTGAACTCTCACTAATGCAAGTTTATTTACAACTGGTACAACTGATCTTAACTCACTTAACTACACTTATAGTTTTGTTACAACTCCAAATCACTTAGTTATAAATGAGATAATAGATTAATATTTATTGTCCAATTTATTTAAGGGAAAAGTAAATTAGACACATGTTTCTTGTTGACTTTTCAACAAGAGATTCACAAGATGCAGAGGACAGATGCATGGTTTCGGGGAGAGCAATGGTCATAGAGATGCAGAGGACAGAAGCATGTTTCCAGGGGGATCATGAGTGATAGGACTTCAATATTGCATGAAATAATTTCATTTTTTCATCAAAGTGTTTCCATCAATGCCAAAGGGGGAGATTGTTGATTAAGGTTGGTTGTCATTGATGTCAACCCTTGAAGAAAGTATGGTAGCACAAAGGTTTGGGTAATGGACACAAGTTTGTTTGATTTAAATATGACTCATTATTGTCTTGTCATGGTTGATAATAAGTACAAATGGATGAACTCCAAAGTGGTCCCCTTATGGTGAAATCCCTCACGGGAAGACGCTTTACAAATTAAGTTATCCTAGAAGTATGGTTAGAGAACCCATGCTTATTTGTGGAATAATGAGATGAAGGTCGGTGAATTTGTCAATGAAACTATCCTAGATGGATATTTCTTGTCATTCCATTTTCGATGGTATGTGGAACATCACATAAATCCTCAAGGTTAGAGAGTTATGGCCATGAGAAGTTGGAGAACCTAGGTTTGGGTAATGGACCCAAGTTTGTTTGATGGATAATGGTATGAGTTTTGATATATTTTCAGGATAATGGATAAATTCTTTTGATGATGTTTTCTAAGGTATGTTAATTACAGGTCATCTCACCATTTTCGCAATAACTTTTTTTTCTAGAATGATTCAGATCGTTAAATTTATATTCCATTGAGGAAACATATCCAAGTATCTTTGGTAAAATATTCATCTTTTGGGTCGTTGTATTTTTGGAGTTACTCTCCGTGGAAAATAGGGTTTGTGGCTAGTCCAAAAACTAGTCTAAAATAGGTTTTTCGGGTAAAAACATCATAACTTCTTCATAACAGATCCAAATTCAGTAAGACAAAATGTTTTGGTTAGATTATAGTCTGTAGTATGTGGTGTAACAGTTTCATATTGATTAAAAAAATATTCCATGCAGGGAACTCTCTACAAGGTCTCTCTCTAGAATAAGCCAGAATTCAACAAGGTATGCCATTTTTTCTATAACTCCTTTTCTGAGAGGTTCCAAGTAGTGAAACCTAGAGGAATTGCACAACACACACTGAAGAACATTTGTATTAGTTTTAGATATGTATTCATTACAGGTACATATTTATGATTATTTCAAGTTAGGGTTGTTGATTAATCCAAAACTAGTCATGTGAGACTAAAGAAAAGTTTGATGAAAATGCTAGTCTCTTGGTGTTAAAGTTAAGGAAGGTTTGCAGGTATGTGATCATATACAATAGGTCTATTACAGAGTTACAAATAATATTTGGATGATGAAATTGATGAGGGCTCTTGCATAAGGTACATGTTGGGTACATGGTTGAGACAAGTAGTTGATGAGTTGGCACATACATGAGGTGTATAGTTGATGATGTTGGTACATCTTGATGAGTCATAATTGATGAGTAGTTGATACATGATTGGTACATACTTGGTACATGGTTGGAGGCACTTGTTAGTAGTATTGTTGACACATGTTCTATGGATGATGTAGCATGCTTGTATTATTATGAGTTGTTGTGTTATTCTTGGTTGATGTACATCTTTGAGATTTGTCTTGGTGATTGATCTTGGTGAGTAGATCTGATTTGGTTGATAATATTGATGAGACAGGTTGGTGTGATATGTTGTTTGGACAAGTTGTTGTGATAGGTTATTTGTACAAGTTTGGTGCGTGGTTGATGCACTTGTTCATGGTATAGGTTGAGGTACAGGTTGGTGCATGGTTGATGCACTTGTTTATGGTACAGGTTGATTACAGGTTGTTTGGTACAGGTTGGTGCATGGTTGATGCACTTGTTTATGGTACACCGTACAAGTTGATTACAGGTTGAGGTACAGGTTGATGCATGGTTTAGGTTATTGGTACAGGTTATTTGGTGCAGGTTGATTGGTACAAGTTTACAAAAGTATATCTCACAGTGCTAGTGTGACAGTGGTTCCATCATTCTACTTATACTTCAGGGCGGTTGGATGGGGAAAGGACAAGTGGTTTTAGCCACCTTCCGGTTGTTGCCGGAGAACATAGGGGGTTGTAGCCTCCTTTTGGTTGTAGCCAGAGAATTGGGGAGTTGGAGCTTCCCTCAGGTTGTATCCTAAGAAACTAGGGGTTTGGAACCTCCTTCTAGTTGCAGCTAGAAAACAAAGGAAGTCGGTGCTTCCAATGAATGTAATTCTTTAAGACATATAAAAGCATTATGTGGTTTTCTCCCACTTTGGGTTTCCATGTAAAGCATTGTTGTACTATGTATGTGTATGATTGTTCATTTGTTCATTGCTTATTTACTCTGCAGTTATTGGATGATAATGATACATTGATATAACACTTGGATTATATGGTTAAAAAGGATTAAATTTCTCTATTATTGATTCACCCCCCCTCTCAGTAATCCAACAAGCATCCCATGTGAGTTGACAATTTTAAGTATGGGAGGGCCTTCATTCAACCCTACTAGGTGTACCACCGAGACAAGAAATAAAATAAACCAGGTAGAGGGATAGGTCCCAAGGGAAGAAGGAAATAAAGAAACCCTTTAAGAGTAGGTGTGATAGTGATACGGTTTTAGGGATTACTTCATGGCTTATGGTGTCATTTAATCCATTTCTATGAGCGCCTTTATGGATGATGCACCTTCTATTGAGTTACCTCATTCTTAGGCGTTATTTTTTCCAAACCCCTTTATCAACCATCTTTCTAGTTCCCTTTATCATATTTGCAAGTCCCCTTTTATAAGGTTTCAAGCTATAGAATTGCTATTTGGGACTGGGGTGAGCACTGCAAGGGTAGAGCTCAAGTTTGGACTGGATTTTGTTAGTCCTTTGTTATCGTTCCTTTATTTATTTAGCATAATTTTCTTAGTATTTTATCATTATATGCAATCAACCTTTGGGCCTTCATCCCCTCTTCTCATGAGAGAATGGAACAAGAACCATTATTAAAATTTATTCCACTATGAGAGGATCTAGGATGGAAAGTTTTAAGTATGGTGGGGAACAAAACATTACCCTTGTGAGGGCCCCTTGCTAGTACCCCTTTTCCATGGGTAGTGACAACATGAGACTAGGGCATAGGAGCTGACCACCACGGTGAAACAAAGAAACTGACACAATTTCCCAAGGTGGTGTTACATTATCCAACTTCAACCAAATATCCTCATCCACATTCCCAACAAATTAAGAATGACACTTTGCATGAAATAAGGACTAACATACCTCGTGGTTATGATGGCTTACCATCTCCCATACTATGGGTTTCTTGGATGTGATGAGCCTTGGTTGACTTATAGTTGCAAAGGTGAATGAAGGGAGTTTTTGGGATTCCATAAGTGGACATGTTTATCATCATCATGGCCAGGATCATGTTATCATTGTAGGCCATGAGAAATAATCCCCTCTAGTTATCCCTAGGCACAGGGGGTAACATCTGGCTCCAACATCAGGACATGCACTCACTATAGAATGCATGAGAACATCGTCATCTATGATTTTCCAAGACCTGCAATATTGAGCCCACTTCAAATGACAACATCCTTTAGAAGTATTTGTTGGTGAATATGATCCACCAATGTTAGTGATAAATCCAAAACCATGCTGAAAATAAAATTACTTTTTACTAATATACAAAATGATAAGGAAATAACATACAATTGCTAAGTGCAATTTCCCAACATGTATTCACTATATACCAATGAGAATACAATATATGCAAGAAATATGTGATACTATGAGTGCATGATGCAACATATATACAAATGCAATGCAGATGCAAATGTCTACCTAGCCTACATTAATCTACATTACCAGGTCAAGCCCCATAATGGGACTAGGGCTTGAGAAGTGTTTATCTGTATTCTCGATCAATTTGGTGTTTTCATTTAACCACCCTTAGGACTTTCCTTATCTGTTATTCATGTTTAACTTCATTTGTATTTCCTCTCCTATCAAAAAGTTTCAAACATTTAGTCATTTTTCAAACAATGTGGATGCAGAGTTGCGTATCATTCATCAAAATTTATTAATTTCTCAAGTCCACATGTCTGCAACCCCGCATTCACCAAAATCTACTTCTCCTTTTCGTTCTCCAAATTTTACTGTTTTTCACTTTTTCGATACTTTGTCAATTTTCACCAAACTGGATGTGCAATTACACACTTCCCATTAATGTTTTACTGGAGTTCCTAGGTCCATAAGTCTACAAGTATGCATTCCTTCAAAACACACCTTTTCGATCTGAAATAACACCTATTTCAACAATTAACCATATTTTCAATCCCAATGTGGACCTCCTCACCCTTCTTCATATTTTCATTCACAAGTTCATAGGTTTGTAAGTCCACATTTCCATGTTATACATTTTGCACTTCCCATTTCTCATTTTGCACCTTCATACTTAACAGTTTCCACTCGCCGTCATATCATATAGCCACTTTCCATCACCTTTATTTTCCCCTACATATAAGTTTCCACTTATACAAGCATAATATTGTTATTAATTTCATGACACCTTGATTAAAGCTCACAATTAATGCAAATCTCATACAAGTCAACAATATTAAAATAAAGATTTATGATTGATTGAGTTCTCAAGAAAATACATGGTGAAATTAAATAAAATCTAATATGTCAAGACGTAAGTATCGACAATAGCGCCACCTTTGTGTCAAAAGTAGAAAAGAATGTCAAGTAAGAAAAAGGAACTGTATTGCAGAGATACATTGAACACACCGGGGCGTGAGAATCAATAGTTTGCGTGGTGAAGGGAATACAATTACTACAAATCTCTTTCCCCGTCCGAGAAGAAAATGAACTTAATCTAGATCTCAAGAATAACATTATCAAGTTGTGTTCCAGAAGTGACCGACTTTAAGGATATTGTTCAATGGTGCACAAACAACTTCATCATTGAACAGAGAATAATTCAATTACAAGGTCATCAACCCATTTCTCTACCTTCTTTGCATTCTCCAAAATGTTATGACTCCCTGCACCTACTATGTGGTTCAAGAGTGAGGAGGTTGATGAATTTTTGAAGCAACATAAAAAAGGAAATAGGTTTCTAGGAAATTACTTGGAGGACCCAACGAGTAACCCCGAAACTTCTAGGGTTGAGGTAACTTCATTAAAAAACCCATATAGAGAATTTTCATGGTTGTTCACCTGGATTGTTGGTGTGGAATATAAAAATTTTATATCAAGAAATGTCATTTATTCCATGCACTATGCTTTGCATGAAAAATCCATTATTGTTTGGGGTTATCTTATTTCAAATAAAATTTATTTCCAATTGAATAACCTAAAAAATACTCGAAAGTTTTATATGACTTCCTACCTCATTTTCCTCATCACTTATGGCCATGTGTTTGAAGATTTGTCAAGGGAAAAACATGTTTATTTTAAGTTGGAGCCAGTTTATGTGTGGTATTCAGTCCTATAAAGACATAAATCTCAATACAACTTTTACTCAGTTCATAACAACTTCATTTGAGAATTCAAAAAATTGATTTTTGGTAATAATACTTCAAGATTGTCCCTGGAAGCAGTTTCCTTTCTCTCTGGGAAAGGAGCTTATGAAATGTTCAAAGAAATTATTGTGATTATATTGTTTGGCAGTAAGAAGAATCCTTTCCTTTTACCATTCTTTGTATCAAATAAACTTTTTGTCGGAGAAATGTGTAAACAATATAAGACTTGGGCCCACTTCTTCCATGATAAGAGGAAAAAGAAATTCATACCCCTACCATGGAAAATTGGGAAATTTACTGTTAAACATATGACCCATATTTATGAATTGGTAGAACACCATGAACAACTGGGCTTGAAGGAAGCTAAATTTGTCGAGGGTTTTGACCCATACAATAAATTTACCACACATATGGAACTAGTCAGATATTCTTCACATTTCTCCAAAGTTGAATAGTTTTAGGAGGGTGGCAGAGATAATTTAGATCTCCATGAAATAACAGCCTACCAAGTTTAAAATGACATAGGAGAAATAAACATCACCAATGAAGGACACATAAATCCCTAATTCATCAACAACATCCCAAAAAATCACTCCATCAAGGACGAAGAACAGAGCCAGTGGAATGGAAAACAGAAAAACATCATTTGGAGGTCAAATGACAGTGGAGATAAAGAACCACCAAGGAAAAATATATAAAATGAACATATTACATATACTCTTGTAAAAATAAAAAGTAATGCATCGTCAGTCATGTTAATCATACATGGAATCCAGGAAAGTTCTTGTGCAATGGACATGGATGAGCTCATTGAAGAACCTAGTTGGCCCACACAAAGATTATTGGAAACGAGAGAAATTGTTGATGATATCATTACCTAGGATCCTGAAATATTTGAAGTGGAATATGTAACTTTACACTATGTGGTCTACAATCGTGAGACTAAGAAATTGTTACTAGAAAAGGTAAATACTACGAATAAAAGGTCATCAGAAATATGGAAATCCTCAATTGATTTGAATGGAGTAGCACCATTGAAAAATCTAAAATTCCACAGAGCTACTAGTGAGGCCTTGAAGCATTCAATTGATAACATGGAAAAGGAAAATTCAGAAATGAAGAGAAGGACAAAAGAATTAGAAGTTGGTTTGGTACCAGGACCATTGTTTCTCGAACCTTTGAGTTCAATCCAACCTGCACTTGTGTTAGAGGATATCCTAGAAAGCAACACAAAGTACAAAGTCTCATCAATATTATTGCAAGCTATAAGAAAGTATGTGGGTGATTCTATATAGAAGAGAATTGACATAATCCAAGAAATTTGGGAGCTTTCCCAAAGCATTGCTATATTTTCGCCCAGAATACAAAATTTCAAAGAACACTGGCAAAAGGATTTGGAAAATGATGAAGGATTTTTTAAGGAAGTCGTAAATACATTTTTAGCCAAAGTCTCAAGCTTAAATGAAGCCCGAAGGAAAGAAAAAAAAACTTCCTTCTCCTTACCGTATGAAACAAATCAATGCATGGTGGCTAAGGAGAATCAAAGAATTAAAAGAAATGATAAATGAAACTAATGTATTAAGAAATAAAAAGAGTGATTTGTTCCTCAAACTTGTTGGAATTACTAAAGAATTAAATGGTCCCAATTTATTTATGGATACTATGATCCTATCAAAATAATCTTTAATGGGATAGCTTAATGAATTAAAAGTCGCTTGGGAAAATGAATTTACCGAAACTATAGATTTTTCTGCAGATGAAGTTGAAAAATGGATAGTTCGGTATATCAACAGGAATGGTGAAGTGGAAGAAATGTTGTAGTAATTGGAAATGGATTTGAGGGAATTTGAAAATCAGTTGTTTGAAAATAAAACTAATCATGAAAATATCGTAGCACCTTTAAGGGAATACATTGAGGAGTGGTTGAAAAAGGAATTAATCAGAATAATTGAACTAGAAAATCAAGAAGCAATTACAGTGGTTATGCCACCTCAACCACAACATACACGTATAAAGGAATCAATTTCAAGCAAGTAAATGTTACGAGTGATTTGCATCACATTGAGTCAAGAAACAACCTTGTTCCCATTTTATGTATTTTTCCTCTACAGTCATTTTTCACGTTGCCTTTATTTCCCAGTATTCTGTGAAAAGTAGGCTAACTCTTGACTCTTTTTCTCTAATCTTCTAGGTCTTTTAATTTTATGGTCCACGGGAGCCAATCCCAGTACTCTTTGAAGGGAGAATGCATACTTTTCTTTAAAGACATTGAATTTGTATTTAAAGACTTATATTATTTTTTAGACTTCGAGAGAACTACTTGGGATACTACATTATTGTATTCTCAAAGACTTTGATTTGAAGCTTGAGTTTCCAAATATTTTATCCATCAAAATATTTTTGGTGTTTAATGGAATG
>ML835605.1:23857-46424 GCA_009831015.1 Picea engelmannii | reverse complement strand
ACAGGTCGAGAGAACCGAGACCTCTTAAGCCTCGAAACTCCGATAGAGAACCTCAGCCATTGATCTCAGCCAGAACACATGGCAAGAGATCCCGAAGAGTCGGGAATCGGGGCCACTCAAGTCTCGAAACAGCGATAAGATCTAGACCGTCCATCGGAAGGACAGGTGTTAGAAGATCAAGCGCCATCGGCGTTTGACACATCGGGTTTTCCCAAGGCGAGGAACTCTTGCATATAGAAATCGTGATCCACGATTTCCCGACGCGATCATAACCGTTAGTCTGAGGGACGCGTGTCCAAAGATCCTGTAGAGATCGGGGTTCGGCATTTCGGGACTCTCGGTAACAAGAAAATCACGACAGAAGAAGTCACGAAATCCCGAAATGCAACGGTCCCACAGTCATAGCATTCCAGTGGAGGACATGTGTCACTCCATGCCATCATAGGGAGTGGGGACCATAGACGCCAGAGCAAGGGACAGGTGTCGGAAGGCCAAGCTTGGCCGTGAGTCAACGCCAAGTGGCATCGGGGATCGGAGGTTCGGAATTTACGAAGGCCCGTGCATCGCGGCATCATAAACCCCGAAACCCCGATGGGTAGCTATAAGGCTGCGGACATATGGTAGCAGGTCCTTTGGAATCGGGAGCGGAACCAAGAGAGCTAATGCGTAGGGGAGCGCATCGGAATTCGGGGAATCGCGAGTCTTGAGGGTGAATGAATCTTGACACTAGAAACCCCGAATTCCCAATATAGAACCGAGGATTGGTATTTCGCTAATGCAAGTTTAGGGAGATTTTTCATGTATGGGAGATTAATTTCCAAAATTTTTAAAATATGATAGTGGGTGTGTTACATACACAATGACAAATTTTCCGATGAACTCCCTCAGGACTTCGTTCATCAACCTCATGAAGGTACTCGGCGCATTTGTTAAGCCAAATGGCATAACAAGCCATTCATACAACCCTTCGTTGGTTTTGAATGTTGTCTTCCACTCGTCACCTTCTCTCATGCGGATCTGGTGATAACTGCTTTTCAAATCAATCTTTGAAAAATACTTTGCTCCACTCAAGCAATCCATCACATCATCCATCCTCGGCAATGGAAATCTGTACCTGATGGTTATCTTATTGATCGCCCTTGAGTCAGTACACATCCTCCAGCCTTCGTCTTTCTTCGAACCGAGTACTGTTGGAACATCACATGGACTCAAGCTCTCTCTGACCAACCCTTTGTCCAACAAATCCTGGACTTGCTTCTTAACCTCTTCATTCTCTTGCAGCGTCAATCTGTACGCGGCTTTGTTTGGAAAACTGGCTCCTGGTATGAGATCAATGTGATGACTCACACTTCTGATCGGTGGCAACAAACGAGGTAATTCGTCCACTATGATGTCAGCGAACTCTTCCAGCAGCTCCTGAACTTCTTCTGGTAAATCATCCACCCTTGTGCTGGTCAAAACAATTCTTGGTTTCCTGACCACAATGAACTGTGGATCCTCCTTCTTCTTAACCTCTGTAAGAAGTTCCTTCCCACTCATGAGAAGTATTGTGTTGCTTACTTCTGGCTTTACCTCCTTATCCTTAATTGGAAGCAACATGTGTGTCCTCCCATTCTTCTCTAGGGTGTATGTGTTCATTATCCCATCATGAATCACATTCCTGTCATATTGCCATGGTCTACCCAGCAATAGATGACAAACATCCATAGGAATGACATCACATAAGATCTTATCATTATATCCTCCTATCTTGAATTCAACTAAACATTGTTTAGTGACAGTTACCTGGTGTCCTTTCTGTAGCCACGAAACTCTGTATGGGCTTGGATGATCAGTCGTCTCCAGCTCCAGCTTCTCTACCATTTCTGTAGATATGAGATTATTTGTGCTAACACTGTCTACGATGACCTTGCATACCCTGTCCTTGGTCTTGCAAGCAGTCCTAAAAAGTCTGGTCCTTTGGACTGAACTCTCCACCTCCTTCTCGGGTGTCAAAAGGACTTTTCGCATCATCAACGATCTTCCGCCTTCAACATCTTCTGCCTCAACATCCCGCCTCTGTGCTTCGGCGATGTGAGCTTCTCCAATCTCTTTCTTTTTATCTAGACACTCATAAGACTTGTGCCCATTCTTTCCACATGTGAAGCATGTAATTACTCCACCTCTTCCTCTTCCTCTGCCTCTAGTACGAGGAAAAGTGTTACTGTCAGCATAATCTCCTCTCTACTCAGTATGTTGCCCTCTCTGCGAGGTTCCACCTCTCTTAATTCGAGTCTGAGGTTTCTTCCAGTCTTCTCTGGGCTTCTGGTATTTGTCCTGGGCAACTGATTTGCCTCTGGGCTAACTTCTGCCTCGGCCCCTCTGACTCTGTTTTCGGCTCAGCTTTTCTTCAGCTTTCAGAGCCATCTGGTAAGCATCTTCCACCGTTCTGATGGTTACCATGCTCATCGCATCCTGGATATCATATCTCAGGCCATTCATGTATCTGGCAACCTTTTCATCATCGCTCTCCCGATGACCTGCCCTGATGTTCAGTTTGTAGAATTCCTCAGTATATTCCTTCACTGTCATCAACTTCTGTCTCAGGTTCTGCATCCTCCTGAATAGAGTAATTTGATAATCCCTTGGGATGAATTTCACCTTCATCTTCACGATCATTCTGTCCCAGCTCTTGATCTTCTGCTTGCCCTTGCAGCGTCTGTCAGCTTGTAGTTCATCCCACCACAATGTTGCATGTCCCTGCAGTCTCGTGACAGCATGCTTGACTTTCTTGTTCTCTTCGACATCTTCATAGTCGAAGTATGTGTCCAGAGCTCTAATCCAGTCTAGAAGCTCCTCTGCATCCAGATTTCCCTCATAAACTGGAATGTCAATCTTTGCTCTTGCACCCATCTTGGCAATAGCTCTGATCAAACATTCGTTTGATGCATCTTTAGCTGCAACTTCTTCTTCACGTTCAGCCTCAACTTCACTCTCGGAATCGCTGAGATCCCCTGCACTGGTTGTGCGTCTTTGTGTTGCTTCCATGTCTTTGAGTCTAGCTCGTAGATCACACATCTCTCTCTCCATAACTGGATCTGTCATCTGCCTGCCTCTTCTTCTCGGCATTTCCCTTTCCTCTGGATCAGGTGATTGCATGTCCCTTCTTCTGGGCGGCATGGTGAATTCTTTTTCTCTACTTCAGAAAGCAAAGAGCCTTTCTGTGCTTTGATACCACAAATGACGTCGACGCCCTTCCTACACAACCCGCAGGTTGGAAGGTCCACGTCAACTCACAGGATCTTTCCTTCACTACTGGCCCGAAGAACTCTCGGTTCTTCTATTTCCTTATCGGTAAATTTACACCCACAGCAATCTTCGTGCGATCCCCTCTTTGCACTCGGGAGATCGAAACTTGCGGCTTCACGAATCCAATGGTTGAGCATAGGTCTCTCGAATCCCCGAAACTCGACAACTAGTCAACGTTCACCTTTTCCTATCAAGGTTTTCTCTATCGCGATTTCGGCGCTCGCGATGTCAAACAACTCGTATCCCCGACTCCCGATTCCCGATATGCCAAAACTCCGATGCACGCGCGAGTTGACTATTCAATGGTCCTTCACTCCATCGGCGTTTCGGACTTCACAATATCGTGAATCCTAATGCATATGTTTCGGGACTTCTCGCTGCGAAACTCCGATAACTCGTGCCACTTGTCCACTCCCTGACTCCTGTGGCCCCACATTGTTCCTTAGCCATCAGGATATCGCGTATCGCGATTCCCGTTGCAATATTACGGAGTTTCAACCCACAAAACCCCAATATGATAATCCATGAGTAGATCTGACGGTCCTTGTGACTCGGATCTACGGTTTTGCCCCTCCTGAGCTTCGAACCCTTCGACGCTTCCACGGTAACTTTCCTGCTCCTCTGCGAGATCCAACGGCCCACAGAAATTCGCGAATTCTCCTTGGGGAATTCCGACCATCCGTCCTTCCTTGGCGATTTCAGCGAATGACCAAGTGTTCCTCCGTGGAACTCGTCCACCTGCAGCATAAACTTACGACGCCTGCTTGAATCTCCCAATCGTGACTCCCCTGCGTTGTCCTTCAACAAATTCGAAGGCCTTATCCTTCCTAAGCTTTCTTGTAACTCTGAGTCCTGGAAAGGACTCTTGTGCGCACTCCTTGCGGCAACCTTTCAAAACACGACTAAGTGTTGAAAACCTTCGACTTTGCGCACGCCTGCAGCAACAGTCTTTCAATACTTCACTCAGGTTCGCAACCCTGAAGCTTTACTTGGCCTGTGCACTCCTTGCACGACTCTTGTGCTCAATTGCACTCCTGCGGATATGAGAACAAAAGCTATCTCTATCTGAACCCTTTGTCAACGCACTCCTTGCGGACACTTCAACTGCACTCCTTGCAGGAATTCTCTGGCTCAAATAGAGAAACAATTGAAACTCATTCCTACTTCCTTTCAGACTTCAAACTCAACCATGAAATCATATACACAGCATATAAAGCAAATGTATAACAGGAAGCAAACATCAAATGAGCATATAATTCAGCATCAATACACATAGAACAAACACAAAAACCATGAATTTGAATCAATCTCTTTCTATTAATCCAAATATCTGTACATGGGTGTTCTTACACAGTTCTCTGCATGCTCTTGCTCTTCTCAGCGATGTCATAATCTAATGTTACAATATACAATGAGTGTGTCTATATCCCGTTTCCCTCTTGCGCTCTCGAACATTCTAATCTAGAATTTAAATTCTATCTGCCTGCATTAACTACTTTAAATGCCTTCTACCTACTAAGGACGAGAGCAAATGGCTCAAGGTCCGATTACATTATACAAGTGCGCTTCATCTTAATGGCTCATTTAAGATCGCCCAACAACTTTAAGGAACTTTCAAAATTTGTGCTGGTGCTTGTCCAGCTGTCCGTTGTCTTCCGCGCTGGCTCGCTTGATGTTGGCGATGCTCCTGCATCACATCCCCTAAAAATCAGGGATATCCAAAGCTGCAAATTTCCGAGGGAAATGAATCATTGAAAATGCCTAGGCAAGGAAAGGATATAAATACAACATATGTGGGAGGTAGGACCCTGCTTAGTATGTTGGAAGTGAAAGAGATATTTGTTGTGTGAGCACATGTGTGTTAGGAAAATAATTTATGAGTTGTACAAAGATACATTGGCAAAGGAGTGGAGCTCAGTTCTCCCTTATGGA
The DNA here is from genome assembly GCA_009831015.1 of Picea engelmannii. Lineage (NCBI taxonomy): Eukaryota > Viridiplantae > Streptophyta > Pinopsida > Pinales > Pinaceae > Picea > Picea engelmannii. Next base: position 41,204 of record ML835605.1, on the reverse strand, counting down.
GTCATAGTCAGGTTTGGGGGTGATCATGACAAGTAACTTGGTTGCTCTACATCTACAGTTGGGTGGAACATGGTTGTTCCATTTGTTTCTGGTTGGATTGGTACAGATATGTATATTCTAATCATTAGTGAAGATAACTTGCATATTAAGTTTTATTTAATTGCAAATATTGTTGAATTTTAGAGAAGTTGTTGATATGGTTCAAATAGGTGTATGCATTCTATATACATATTCGGTTATAGTTGATAAATTTCTATATTACAAAACAAATGTTAGGAAACATAGATTATAGAAATTGCAAATTTGTTTATCATAGGTTTAAGGGGGGATTTATACATTATGTACAAATATCATAGTTTTGAAATTCTACATTACAATTTAAAGAATTTTGAGAAAACGAAATATGCATGTTGATAGAATAAACATGCATATTTTGCATGAGTAACCCTTCAACAAAATCCCCAAGTGCAATGCAGTAATGTTTTCAGGGAGATCGCTTAGTGATCACATACAGTGGTCCCGACATTCAAGAAACCTCGAGCCCTTCAACTGATACTTTCGCAGGAGTACTATGGGGTACGCATCTCATCGAGGTTTTCAAAGCCATGTGATAGAGTAAGGGTGGAAGCACGTGGTTGGTCCAAACTACATGATAGTACACCATGCGTACCAAGAATTAAATGGATACTGGAGGTCTATATCTATGCAGTCAGATCAGATTCAAAATTTCCAGCTGGAAGAAACTACCTACGTTTTGTTTTACAAACCTTTAGAGCCTCATCACTTGGGATCAAAGTCAAAACCTCATTTTTCATTAAAAATCATGCAGTAAGTAACCATTGTAAACCAATCAGTTGTTTGATTCCAGTAAAAACAATAAGTATAATAAGAGGAATAAATATTTAGTTACCTAATGCGTCGAGGTATCAAGCCATGAAGACCTAAGGTTAGTATGGGACAATACTATGGTAATGAAGTACTGCAAACATTTAACTTAGTCGTCATTTTATTTATATATGATAAGTTTATAAGAGTTTTTTTTTTGGCTTGTTAGTTCCTACTTAGTTAAGATTTCAAGATAGGACTATATAACAAATGATAGAATTTATAACTATAAGAAATAGAATTCCAATTCCTTATGGAAATTTTGAATTTGATTTGACTGAAGAGATGCAGAGATCAAGGGGAATCAAGAAAGAAACCTTCTTGTCCCAAATTGCATCAGTATGGAAATATATAGATCAGCAATGAATGATGTTAATAGCTGTAAATTTAACCATCCAAAATCTAATACAAGATATCAGAAATAAAGCTAGCAATGTCTACTCAAACTTCCAATGATTAAAGCAAGACTTTGGTGGTGATTAGGGGGATGTTATATGATGTTATCAATGAGTTTTTAGAACAGCCTAATGGCTGCAGAAAACAATTAATACAGCAGCAACTTCTAGCCACCAAAATTAGCAAACAATCCACCCAAATGATAGCCAATAACAATTAGTTTAATGATGGCAACTTGCAAGTAAATTTTAGTGGTAGAATAGTGAGAAATAGATGAAGAAAGGATGATTTTGTAGAAACCCTAATGGTTGTAGCATTAATTTGTAGCAGAAAAGAGAATTACAAAGCAAATCAAGATGCCCCTAGGGAACAAGAAGGCTTGTGGCTTGTATAATCAAATCCAACCTAGACAATTGAAATATCTCAATATTTCCTTGTAGAAACCTTTGTAAAGTAGTTTATTCAATGATGACAAAGTATATATTGATGGAGGGTGTATGCCCTTATACTCCTCCAAGGGTTTAGACAAATTTAGCTTGAAACAATAAGAAAACAACACAATAAATGTAGAAATTCCTTACCAATTCCAAGAAAAGCATGAAGAAACCCTTCCTTATCAAGAAAATTCCACCAACATACCAAGAATAAAGCATCCAAGAGATAGAGCCTATATTTTCTTCACTAAAAGACAAGAAATATCATCCATAATGCACCAAGAGAGAGAGAGAAAGAGAGAGAGAGATAGAGAGAAACTCCCAAATAGGGAGAAACTTTTAGCCAATGTTATGTAATTCTCAAGTGAGAGTTATGTCCAAATAAAATGAAAGTGATCTTTATTTATACAAGATCACCAAAAACCAATTTGTCCAATTTTCCAAATGAAAACATCAAATTAGAGAGGTTTACCTTCCCTATTTGTCCTTTACAACTTAAAATTGCAAATACGTAAAGTAATTTCCCCTTTTATGGGTGATGTCATGCCCTAAAGGGTGTCATTAAGCCTCCTAGAGATACATTGAGCCCTTTGGTGAAGATTTTTGGGCCTCCCAAAGCCATGTGCCCTATCACCAAGTTCTCTACTGTATGCCAAGTGTCTCTCTCTCCATCAAGCCATGTCACATCACCATCAACCATGAGAACCCCATCAAAAACTCGAGCTTCCATGCGACATCTAGGGAATAGAAGATGATGTTTTAGGCCTTCCAAGGCCAACATTGAGGTGTAATGGGATATCATGTAATCATATCATGGTGTCCAAGTGCCTCCAAAGGAAACTTTCATCCTCACAAGTGTCCAATGGGAGGGGTGCATCATCCAACTTGTGGGCTTCATGCCCCTATGAAGGTCCAAGTAACCTTGTGCCTTCACAAAAAGACTTTCACCTGGAAAGGCCCTACAAAGACAAAAAAAATCCCCCTCCAAGGGTCCTTGAGTCACAAGTATCATTCCAAGTAAGCCACATCTAATAAAATATACACCCAACCATGTGCATCAAATCCCCCCTTTTCAAAATAAATAAATGCTCAAAGACCTTATACAACTTGCCAAATTTAAGTATCGAAGGGTTGTCATGGTGACATATTGGGTAGATCATTCCCCAAGTCAAGGATTATTTCCCAAGATGACCCTCTCTAATTCACGTAAAGAGTATGAGGTGGATGGGGTTGTGACTTCTGGGCATGGGGTTTCTTGACATACAAGAGCTCATATTGTCTCATTTATGGGTGCCTCTATAGAGGGTGCTCTTGCTCTTGAGTTACTAACTATTTAGGTGCTATTTTTCCTAGACCCCTTCTTATCCATATTCCAATCAATTATTTCATTTATTTGTAATTTTCTAGTCCCATTTATAAGGTTTTCAAGCTTTGACATTTGCAATTTGGGACCAGGGGGGGCACTGAGTAAGTAGAGCTCAAGTTGGACCGGATTTTGATGGTCCTTATTTGTTGTGTTCACTTTATTTTCCGCATTAGTTTCTTATTCTTTCATAGAAGCTACAATCTACCTATGGGCCTTTAGCCCCTTCTTCCCATGAAATGAGGTACAAGCCCTTCTTGGGTCAATATGCCCGAAAACCCAAAAGATGAGGAGACGAAAGGGGAAGAAGTATGGAAAGTGATAAGTATGTGTGGGAGAAGTACAATGACCTTTCAAGGAGACCACTAGTAGAAATCATTTTCTTGAGGGTGACCACTTACTAGGATTACACATCAACCACCAAGGTGAAATGAGGCAAAATGAATACTTTCCAAGCAAATGTTTTCAAAATCAAGAAAGGAACTTTTGCAACATCTTCAAATGCTTCATTTATTAGAATGACACTTACCACAAAACCATACTTGTTACCTCATGGAGAAAGACATGTCATCCTCTGTGGGCCAAGCTGGTGTGGTGGACATTGTTGCCATCGATAAAATGGTGACCTGTGGTAAGATAGGGACCTTTTCCTACTCATTTTTCTCTCGGTACTCCATGTATGCAACCTGAGGGCCTCGAGACATAATCTCCTTAGTTATCCCTAGAATGGGGGGGCTAACATCTACCTCCTACTTGGGGACATGTGCTCATTGTAGAGTGCAAGAGAACCTCAACATCTCCTGGAAAGACATGTTCCTACACACACTGAAACAAACAAAACATTGGATATCAAGGGTGGAATACTCACCCTTTGTTCATATGATCAAAATTTCAAAATTTCAACTAATCTGAAAAGAAAATTTCACATTTTATCAAAACTTTCTACACTAACATGTAATATGATTTAAACAAATATGCAGTAATGCAAGTAGAGAAAAATGAAAAATGATATATGACATGCAACTAAGCTATCATGAGCATACAAATGCAAAATTCAAGGGAAAGAAAATGACCTACCTACTTACTTGGGGCTTATAGCCTTGAAGAAATCAAGTTTCATCTGGAAAATAAAGCTTGAGGAGAGATCCATTTACTGACAATGGAATCCTCCTCCCCTTGTCAGTAGACAAATAGAAAGAATCAAACCAAAATATTTCCTCAATATTATATGGTCCCAACCATAAACTATCAAACTTATGATGCATCCCAGGTTTCTCCCTTCTTTTGTCTTACATTGGAACCAAATCTCCTTCCTTGAAATCCCTTTGTCTTGCCTTGCGATCGAAAGTTCCTTTGATTTTTCTCTGATTCTTTTCCATTTGATCACAAGACATTCTTTTGGTCTCATCCAGTTATATGAGTTGATCAATTCTTCCCTGCAACGCTTCTTTATTAGTGGTGAAATGTTGGGCTATTTTCAGGGCTGAAATATGAATATTTATGGGCAATTGTGCTTCCATCCTATAAACTAATTCAAAGGGGGTTTTTCCAATGGAGGTTTTGGCTGTCATGTAATTTTCCCAAAGAGCATACTTGAGTTTACCATCCCAACTCTTCTTATTTTCTCCAACAATTTTCTTCATGACATTCATGATGTTCTTATTGATGAACTCCGCCAAAGCATTCCCCTGAGGGTAGTAGTTTGAAGAGTGTGATAGAAAAATCCCCTACTTGAAACAAAATCCATTCAAGGCTACTGGGATGAAAGCCTTTTAATTATTGGTGGTAATCTTAGCAGGAACACCAAACCTAGTGATTATCCTTTCTTCAAGGAAATTCATCGCCACCTCTTCTGTTTCCTTTTTTTGGGGGCTGCCCTCCACCCATCGAGTCAAGTAATTTATAGCGGTCAAAACCCATTGTTAACCGTTATTGGAGTTGTCCTTAAATTCACCAATGAATTTCAATCCCCATTGTTGGAAAGGTGCTTCAACTAGTATAGGATTTAGAGGAAGGGCAGGAAATCTTTGTTTTCCCAAAAAGTTTTGACAAGGATGACCAGATCTAACATATTGATGTGTGTCGGAGAAAATAGTAGGACAATAACACCCTGCCCTCGAAATATTATGAGCGGTGGTGCGAGCAACAAAATGACCTCCACAATACCCTGAATGAAGTTATGAAATCAAATTATTTTCCTCCTCTTTATTTACACATCTAAGAATTACTCCATCGAGATTCCTCTGTAAATGTGTTGAACCTGCACATAATAGATATAGATATAAAATACTACACACATTTGCAGAGATAAATTGATAAAGAAGAAGAAGGAGAGAAAGAATGGAAGAATTCTCATTAACCGTAATGAATAATGAATAATTTACACATGATATACTCTGTATAACTCAATGAATGTGCACTGGAGGAGAACCAATGCACCATAGTGGTGGTATAGAGTGATCTGGATACACACCAACAATTACAGGAGTGAACTACAACCTAGTCTAGTCTCTCAGGCAGTTAGGGGAGTGAACTGCCATCTAGCTGAGTTAACTAGTCAACTAGTCTTCAGTTAACTGACTGAACAGAGTGTAGTGAGGAGTAGATCAAGGAATCAACAGTAATGCGCCAGTCTGGGGATGATACCAAGGCAAGTGTGCATTAGCATGGTGATGATCCCAATGTTGCATGGTGACAAAACCAATGCACCATCTAGACTCAACTCAACTAGTCAAACTGAAGTGTCAACTCAAAGAGAATATTCTCCAAGTGGAATATTCTCCCCTAAAATATAGGAGACTGGATAATGACTAATTATGATTAATAAACAAGGAAAAACATTAGTAAAAAGAAATCCTAGGTGTGTGTGAAGTAACTCCAACACCCCCCTCCCTGAACATCACTATGGTGAAAATAAAGAATGGGTCCTGGCAACGAGGCCATGTTAGGTACCCAAATACAAAAGATACACTGAAATAAAGTGACGAAAGAGGGAAAACCTCATGGGAAAAACCCACCCTCAAGGTACAATGTATGTAAAAAGAAGAACTACAGTTGCTAGGAAATTGTTTCCTTCACTCCAAGATGACTTCGCAGAGAATGGAATTTTTTATCAATGAAGGTCTTGGTGAAGATGTTTGTCATCTTTTTTGTTGAAGGATGGAACTGTAGTTCAATGATCCACTCATGTACTAAGTCACAGATGCGGTGCATGTGGATCTCGATGGGCTTCGTTCGCTTCCTCTGAACTGGATCTCTAGAGAACTTCAGAGTGCTCTGGTTGTCACACCAAATGACGATCCACTGATGAAAATGAATGCCCAACTCAGTGAGAAAATTTTGTAGCCACATAGCCTGAATGGTTATGTTAACTACCCCTCCGTACTCTACCTCGGCTGAAGATAGAGCAATGGAAGCTTGCTTCTTTCTCGACCAACATATAGGCCCAGAACCAATACTGAGTGAGTAACCAGATGTGGACTTGCGATCAGTGCTATCGCCATCCCAGTCAGAATCAGTAAAACCGATGAGATCTAATGTAGACTTTGTTGCATAATGAATCCCAAAGGTGATGGTTCCCTGTACGTATTGAAGGATATGCTTTGTAGCCTTCCAATGTAGCTCATGTGGCTCGTGCATGAACCTAGAAATTGTGGCAACTGCATAGGAGAGGTCTGGTCTAGAGTGTGTGAGATACAAAAATCTCCTCACTAGTTGTCTATATAGTGTGCTCTCAACCAGTGGAGTCTCCCCGCCATCCTCAAGTTTGACTCCTGATAGGAAAGGAGTCAGAGAATACTTGCAGTCTATCATGTGAACTCTCTCAAGGAGATCTCATGCATACTTGGCCTGAGACAGTTTGATGCCTGATGCACCTAACTGATCTCATATCCAAGGAAGAAGTGTAGCGGACCCATGTCCATCATCAAAAACCTATCATGTAGAATCCTCTTGACTGCAGCAATCGCTGAAGTTGAGCAACCGCTAATCAACAAATCATCAACATACAGAACTAAGAGTAGAAGTGAATCAATCATCCTGGGCATGTAGACATTTAGGTGTGATTTACAACATACAAATTTATGTGACAATAGGTAGGAATCCATCTTGGCATACCATGCCCTCGGAGCCTGCTTGAGGCCATAAAGGGACTTTTTTAGTTGATAGACCAAAGATGAGTCTTGCATAAATCCCCGAGGCTGCTCCATATAGATCTCCTCACAGAGATCATCGTGAAGAAATGCATTCTTCACATCCATCTGATGGAATTCCCATCCTTTGACTACCTCAATGGCAAGTGACAATCGTATGGAATCCATCTTCGCAATTGGAGCAAAGGTCTCATCATAGTCAATGCCATGCACCTGCTGAAAGCCTTTCGAAACAAGTATGGCTTTGTATCTGCTAATTTGTCCATCTGATGCACTCTTGGTCCTGTAGACCCATCTGCATCTGATAAGTTTCTTCCCAGAAGGAAGGGGAACCAGATCCCAAGTCTGGCTCTCGAGGAGGGAGTTGTACTCCTCCTACATGGTGGATTCCCAAAAGGGATTTCCAGTAGCCTCGCCATAAGACTATGGATCTAAAGACTGAACCAAGAAAAGATGTTTGGAGGGAAATGGTTCAATGGCAGTGAGTGCAACAGGAGGATCCTATAAATCAAATCGACTCCTCCTAGTATCGAATGGATCACCAACGAGATCCCCTGCATCCTGAAGAGTAGTTTATGCCCACTTGGGCCTCTGCTCTAGCTCTACAACTGCATCTGGATGCTCTGACTCTGCATCTAACTATACTAACTCTATATCTGAATCATCTAATTCCTCTAGATAAAAACTCTCATATGAAGAAGAGTCGGAATGTGCATGCTCATCATCTTTGATAGGTGGAAGAATGAAGGTGTCTGCATGCAACTGTTGAGGTACATGTGAGACACTTTCCTCAAATTGGACACTTCGCTCAATGATGAGCTGGTTTGAGGAAAGATAAATAAGTCTATATCCCTTCACACCATCGGGGTATCCAACAAAAATACACTCAGTTCTCTATGGATCAAGTGCCTTCCTCTTTTCAAAGGGAATCTGGGCCCATGCACGTGAACCGAGAATATGAAAGTGGGTCACTTCCGGTTTGAGGCCACTCCAAGCCTCGTAGGGGGTATTATCCTTGATATATCTATGGGGAGATCTTTTTTGGATGTATGTTGCACAATTAAGTGCTTCGGCCCATAGTCTTTGTGGTAGTGACTTTGCATGAAGTATGCAAGATGCCATCTCCTTTAGAGATCAGTTTTTCCACTCAACAACTTCGTTTTGCTACGAAGTATAGGGAACTGTGTGTAGCAACCGAATCCCCGCCTCATGGGAAATATTATGTATCTCATGATTGACATACTCTCCCCCATTATCATTTCGGAGGAATTTTATTTTCTTTCCAAACTGTGTCTCAACCAGGGCTTTGAAATCTTTGAGGTGTTGAAATACCTTGGATTTTTGCTTGAGAAAGTAAATCCATGTAAAACGTGAGAAATCATCAACAAAAATGAGAACAAACCTCTCTTTTATGATATATGGATGTGAAAATAACCCATAAGGTCACTATAGATCAGATCTAAAGGTGCGGAAGCTCTTTGAGACTTTCCTCTATCGAATTTCTCTTGAGGATGTTTTCCAAGAACACATCCCTCACATACTCCCTTGGAGAAATGGATGTCTGGTAGACCATCAACAAATGTTTTCTTTCTAAGTTGTTTCATATATCTGAAATTCAAATGTCCAAACCTTTCGTGCCATATCCTACTACTTTCATTAGCATGGGTAAGCAGTAAAGCAGAGTCTGGTTCAATAAATTCAGAAAATGTATAAAATCTAGATTGATGATTTACCCCATTGATAGCAACCCTAGAGTTGGTTTTCATGTCATAGATGTCCACTTCACTTGGTGTGAATATGACTTTATTTTTGGTGCCGGAATTCGTCATCTGATACACGGAGAGAAGGTTGACGAAAGTTTGGGAACGTGCAGCACATTCTCAAAGCTTTCGTTGGTGAGTTCAATCCTTCCTTTGTCGGTGACTTTGATTGAAGATTTGTCGCTCGTCATAATAGGAGGACCTTTGCATGCATCCAATGAAGAATAGACTACTTTTGAGGTAGCCATGTGATGTGATTTTCCTGAATCTACGATCCAAGCATCGGGAGAGGAGTTGATGGAAATCAAGGCATGGCTAGAATTGTCTTTCTTGAGATTCTGATCTTCTGGCTTCTTCTTCTTGGCACCCTTGGGGATGCGATCTCCAAGGTTGTTTTGCTGAAGTATTTGAGTCATTAGATCTATTTTTTTTTCATGCATGCGGATTCTGGATGGAATCCTTTGTGACAATATGTGCATTTCTCCCCTTTTCTTCCCTTTCCACCTTTGGATCCGGAGGCATCGGTGAAGGGATTTGAGTACCCTTCTTTCTTTGGATGTGCATGAGCTTTCCTTTTGTATTTATCTTTAGATTTTTGATATTGATGCCGGCCATCTTTCACAGTAAGTGCATGTGCCTTTGAGCCTTTGATTTTTCCCATGTTGATGAGCTTGGTTTGCTCTTGTGTCAGGGATTCGATAAAGTCCTCAAGAGAAAGCATCTTCTAGGTGGCTCTAGAGGCAAATCTGACATAATGGAATGTGGATACGAATACAAAGAATTCAGGACCAAGTTTGGAGAGAATGGTGAGAACCATTTTTTTCCTCCTTAGATTTATCAACCCCGCAAGCTTTGAGTTGCGACAGTAAATCCTTGAATTTTGTAAAGAAATCTTGGATATTGTCGAAGCTTTTTGGATCCAATGTGATCAATTCCACCTCCAGCATGTGTCCCCTCATCTCATCCTGTTTTCCAAAGAGTCCTTCCAAGGTGTTCCAGGCGTCATTGGGAGTCTTACGGGAAGATATGTGAAAAAGGAGATCGAGAGAAATAAGACTGTAAATTGTTTTGAATGCTTCATCCATTCGATTTAAGTACTTGGATTTTTATATGGATGATGTTGATTCTGTGTCTGTATTCAAAGTTAACATGTGCAATCCTCTGGTTCGAAGATGTATGACTATTTTCTCCTTCCATGCAAAGTAGTTGTAAGGTGTAAGAATGAATTCTTTTTGGAAATCCATCTTTCCGCTGTCTTCAATATTTTGTACCTGCAAATAAATTTGGTGTAGCTTTTTCTTAGCAGTTTGTCGGATCCGATACCATGTAAATGTGTTGAACCTTCATAGAATAGATCTAGCTAGAAAATACTACACACATTTGCAGAGAGAAATTGAGAAAGAAGAAGAAGGAGAGAAAGAATGGAAGAATTCTCATTAACTATAATGAATAATGAATAATTTATACATGATATACTTTGTATAACTCAATGAATGCGCACTAGAGGAGAAACAATGTGCCATAGTGGTGGTCTAGAGTGATCTGGATACACACCAGCAGTTACAGGAGTGAAATTCCACCTAGTCTAGTCTCTCATGCATTTACGAGAGTGAACTGCCACTTAGCTGAGTTAACTAGTCAACCAGTCTTCAGTTAACTGACTGAACATAGTGTAGTGAGGAGTAGATCAAGAAATCAAGGGTAATGTGCATGTCTGGTGATGATCCTAAGTCAAGTGTGCATTAGCATGGTGATGATCCCAAGTCAAGTGTGCATTAGCATGGTGATGATCCCAATGTTGCACGATGACAAAACCAATGCACCATCTAGACTCAACTCAACTAGTCAAACTGAAGTGTCAACTGAAAGAGAATATTCTCCAGGTGGAATATTCTCCCCTAAAATATAGGAGACTGGATAATGACTAATTATGATTAATAAACAAGGAAAAACCTTAGGAAAAATAAATCCTAGGTGTGTGTGAAGTAACTCTAATATCCTCCATCCAAGACCTTCTTGTGTTCGACAATATTCCATGGCTTTGAGTCTTAAAGCCCGTATTTTGTGGTCCACTACGTGATCAGGACACATAAGATTCTTCAAATAATATATGATGTATGAATACCATTTGTCACTCTCAATTTCACTTCTGACAACATTGGCATGTTCCTTTTCCCCTATCTTGATAGCTTCTTGATTGCCTTCAGTCATCATTTTGGCTAATCCTTTCCCTTTTATTATCATGGATGGTTTTATTTATAATTCATACTCTTGTATTTGTTATACCCACTTTCCTCTTGAACCAAGACAATAATGTTGTGATAAAATGTCATTTTTTGTTGGATAAGGGACAAAATCTTTGATCTTGTTATGCCCCACATACGTTCTAAAACGCTTGAGAGAATTAACAATGGAATATGTTTGCTTCTTAGTGATTGTATAATTTAGTTCTGAGTCCCTAAGCACCTTGCTCATGAAATCAATCGGTTTCTCATTTCCTTGATCATTTTTCTACAAAGGACTCCTTCAATGGTGTCATTTGAGGCAAAGGAGAATATGATGAAGTCTTTGGTAAAATCTGGGCTCACCAAAACTCATGGTGCAACGGTTATAGCCTCTTTAATATGTTGAAAATCCATTTTACCACTATAATCCCACTCAAAACGGACGTCCTTTTTCAACAAATGATTCAATGGTTTGACAATTTCGGAAAAATTTGGGATAAATATTCTTATGAAATTAATTTTACTAAAAAATTATTGTAAATACTTCTTATCCTTTGGGAGAGGAATCTTCTCGATTTCTTAAATTCTAGAAGGATCTACCAAAATTCCATCCTTGGAGATGATATGTCCCAATAACTTTCCTTTGTCTACCCCAAAAATCAATTTCTTGGGATTGAGAGAGATATCATACTCTCTACATCTCTCAAATATCACTCGCATGTGTTGAACGTGTTGAGTTCTTTGCTTGGAAATGGTTGTCATATTGTCTTACTAAATATCTATGATTTTTCGAACCAAATCCCTAAAAGCATAATCCATGGCACGTTGAAAAGTCGTCCCAGCATTGGTCAACCCGAAGGGCATCCGTAAATACTTATATGTCCCCCATGGCATAGTGAAAGCAGTCTTAAGTTGATCATATTATCTTACCAATACTTGGTTATATCTTGAGAAGCCATCAAGCATGGACATCATTCCTTCCCCGATAACTCTTTGCAATAGGTGCTCCATGTTCGGTAAAGGGTAATTGTCCTTAAGCGAAGCTTGATTTAAGTTTCTAAAATCAAGACATAATATTATATCAATAGTCTTTTTTCAGACAATCACAGAGTTCGATACCCATGATTAATATATGATGGATTCAATTATCCCTACTTCTACCATCTTCTATAGTTCCTTCTAGAGTTGAGGTGAGAGTTTTGGGTTAATATGCTTCAACTTCTACCTGAATGGTTTCATATCCTCCTTGAGGGGAGTAGCATATTGTATGGCATCCTCTCTGTAAGCCTTGAGATCTCCATACGGCACGACAAAAACATGTTTTAAATTCTCTGATAAGGGCCAATAATTGTTCTCTTTCTGAAGGTGTTGTCCCCTTTCCTATCTTAATTATCCTTGGGGATGCATCAGTACCGATATTTACTTCAATAATTTCATCATCTTCCTAGATTGTTTCCCTCCCCTTGTACATGTCATTTCGATCAAACATTTGTTTGAAAGAATATGGCCCTTTTGATCAAGAATCATCAAGTATATTTATAACTTCAATATATGTTTCCTCGACTATCAAATTGATCTGAGTATTTATAAACTCACCTTCATTTTGGAGGAAACGTTGAATTTGTTTTACATCATAAAAAACTTGTCTATGTTACAAATTTTCGGGGATCGAAGGCCTAAAATTGACCTCCACCTTGTTAGGAGAGATCTCCCCACAAGGTTGTAAGGTGGAGGTAGAGACGACTAGAGCATTTTCTATGAAATTCTCTTCTCTAGGGATAGATTCAATTGAAAATTCATCGAAACTTTTCATGGTATCCCAAACAACATCCCTGTATTATTTTAGTCTTGGTTTATTGGCAACGAAATCTCTCTTAACTTGGGAGATGATCAAATTTGAATCTCCTCTTACATGTAAGGACCTGATATTCATGTCAATGGCGAGATTCAATCCTAAAATGAGAACCTCATATTCAGAAATATTATTAGTGCAATCAAACTCAAGCCTATATGAGAAAATTGTAACTCCTTTGTTTGCCAATATTAGGACTATCCTAGCACCTGAACCTGCACTCGAATGTGCCCCATAAAATTCTAAGGACCAACATCCATCCCTTTTCTCTTCATCTTGAAATAGAGAATTTGACAAGATATGTGTGCAGTCAATTTCTTCACTAACCACATGGATTTGATGTGACAAACCTTTACAGTTCCCATCTTGTTCTATGATGGGGGAATTCAAGATACAATATAACAAGATCCCCATCATCATTTAGAATGATGTCGTAAGAAAAATTTTGATGAACACTCCCTCCCATTTCATTTATCCATTCCTTTGATAGTAACAGTCCCCATGTGTCTAGCACATCAATGACTATGACATCCATTAGGAAAGACACGTCCGAAGATTTTTCAAGTCTTGCTTCCAAATTTTCAATAATACCACAGACCAAAATGTTTCTTGAGTCCACATGACAGGTATTCTTGTAATGTCATGTTATCTTCAATCCAAGTTTCTTCATGAAATGAGTTGTCATGATATTTGTAGAAGCCAAAAAGTTCAAAGATCATTTATGGAAAGATAAGTGATTTATCTTTAAAATAATGAGAAAATATGGGTGACTTCGGATTTTCCCTATAGGGATGATTATCGGGAGATCCTCCTTTTCTATAGCATCTTTCTCTTGGTTGAAATTGATAGAAATCAGTCGATTTGGTTTATGGAATTGGGGAAGAACCTTTTTGGCATATCTTAGCATCTCCTCTTTAGCTTTGTTTGTTGCAAGAATCTCCTCAAGATTTAGCTTCTCCTTTGTAATGGAGAAAAATTCCTCAGTTGCACATGGCACCTTTTCCTTTTTTATGGATTCAAGCACATGATTAGCAGCTTCGACATTAGTGTTTCTCTCTTACTTTTGAAGATATGTCTTGGTAACATATAGAGCCTCGGTAGGAGGTGTAGTTTGGATAAAGTGGATCATTTGATTCTCTTGCACAGTATCTTGAGGGAAAATAACATTATGATGACGAGAGGCGATTAGATTTTCCTCTATTTTGCATGCCCTCTCCTAGGCTTCTATCAGGGTAAAGGGTTGTCTTTCCCTTATCAGAGAACTGTAAGGATCATTCACAGTTCACATATAACATTGGAAAATGGCATCCTTAGAGAATTTCAGATTCTAAGGAAAATTGTTTATGAGGATATTAAACCTGTCATTAAAATCCATGATGTCCTCCCTTGGTTTCCTCCTGCAATGGTAGAGTTGTACATAAAGGGATACACAATATTCATCTTTTGCAAATATTCTGACAAAGAGGTCTTGGAAGGTGTCCCAAGTGGTAATTTCCCCTAGTGAGATATTGTCATACCACTCCTTGGCCTTCCCTATGAGAGATAAAGAGAAGAGCTTCATATGTACATCTTCATATTGGTCATAACATTGAAGAACACTTGAAAAGGTGTCCAAATGATGTTGGACAAGGCAAGGTCATCGCCTTTTGGGATCTTGTGGGGTGATCCATGGATATTTGTCACATCCAATGGCTTACATATGTCTTATGCTCATGGTTCCTGGAAGATATTTATAACAGTAGGTGTAGGTAAGGGAGAGATAGGTGAAGGTGGATGAAAATAAGAGGTGGACGAAGGTGGAGGAATAGGATGCTTAGGTGAGGGTCTAGGATGTTTAGGTACAGGTGGAGGACTAGGATAGTCCCTCTTTAGGGTATGCCTTATAGTGGAGTCATGAGATGAAATTTATGGAATGCTCATTGAGAAAGGAAAGGGAAAATCCCTCTGATGGATTCACCAGGAAATCTATGGGTAAATGTTTTTGGATCAAAGCTTTCCAAAGTATCGTTAGGGATCTAAAGAGGATTCAAAATTCTCCCCAGAAAATACGCCAATTTTTATCGCACAGATTGTATCTTGGGAAAATCCCAACCCAAACCATAAAGGTGAGACAACTATGGAAGTACCTACCCATTGTCACCTTAGATAGACACTCCCCTCACTTTAGTGTTGATGTAATCACCACAAGGGGGGAATATCGGTGACCCTAGGTGGATTGAGATGGAAAGTGAGATGATGATGAATGATCACCCCTGTAGGTCAAGTTTGGAGATGAATAAATCCTTTATAATGAGTCTTGTAATAAGGCGAATGTTTTCCAAGTGTTAGATACCTACAAAACAATGTTAGACCTATCTGGAACAACACAAAATATGATAAACCAAGCCTTTAATCAAGGGGATTCAATCAAGAATACTTGTTGTCCCAAATTTCAACAGTATATAAATATATAGATCGACAATGAATGATGTTAATATCTGAAAATTTAACCATCCAAAATCTAATACAAAATATCAGAAAGAAAATTAGAAATGACTACTCAAACTTCCAATGATTAAAGAAAGACTTTGGTGGTGATTAGGGGGTTGTTATGTGATTTTATCAACAAGTTTTTATAAAATCATAATGGTTGTAGCAAACAATTTCTACAACAACAAATTCTAGCCACCAAAATCAACAAACAATCCACCCACATGATAGCCAATAACAAATAGTTTAATGATAACAGCTTGCAAGTGAATTTTAGTAGTAGAATAGTGAGCAATAGATGAAGAAAGGATGATTTTGTAGCATCCCTAATGTTTTTAGCATTAATTTTTAACAACAAAGAGAATTACAAGTCCAATCAAGATGCCCCTAGGGCACAAGAAGGCTTATAGCTTGTAGAATCAAGTCCAACTTAGACAATTTCATATCTCAATATTTCATTTATACCAATGCAACAATACTATATCTCCAATGCAAGTAGATTAGTGCCTTATCAATTGGGTTGACGGAGTCTCTTTTGTAAGAGATAAGATTTGTTACTTCTCTAGGGGTGTAATCCCTTTTACTCCCTAGAGAAAACAAAATCTAGCAAGGTATATCTACAAGGGTGTAAGCCCTTTTACTCCTTGTAGCAACCTTTGCAAAGTAGATTATTCAATGATGAAAAAGTAGATCTTGATGGAGGATGTATTCCCTTATAATCCTCCAAGGGTTTAGACAAGTTTAGCTTATAACACAATAAATGCACCAAGAGAGAGAGATAGAGAAAAATGCCCAAATAGGGTGAAAATTTCATCCAATGTTGTCTAATTCTCAAGTGAGAGTTATGTCCAAATGAAATGAAAGTGACCTTTATTTATACAAGATCACTAAAAACAAATTTGTCCACTTTTCCAAATGTAAACATAAAATTGGAGAGGTTGACCCTTCCTATTTGTGCTTTACAACTTAAAATTACAAATACATAAAGTAATTTCCCCTTTTAGGGGTGATGCCATGCCCTAAAGGGTGACATTAGGCCTCCTATAGAGACGTTGAGCCCTTTGTTGAAGATCATTGGACCTCCAAAATTCATGTGCCCTACCACCAAGTTCTCTACCACATTCCAAGTGTCTCTCTCTCCATCAAACCATGTTACATCATCATCAACCATGAGAACCCCATCAAAATCCCTAGCTTCCATGTGACATCTAGGGCATAGAAGTGTTAATGTTTTATGCCATTATTATAGTTCTTTGAATTTCATAAGATAAGAGCATAATAAGAACAAGATCACTGAGAAATACACATTCACAAGAGACACAACATTTATCCTGGGAAACCCTCTAGGGGAAGAAAACCCAGCAAAAACTTCCTTATCATAAATGGCTTATACAATGTTCAAGAGATAACTCAAACCAATACAGAAAGTCCTCCCCAAGAGATGTGCCACTCTTCTTCTCCTCTCTCCAACTTCTAATTGTAGCCTGCCTCATAAGATAATGAGCAAGTGAGTTGTGTGTTAGAAGTGAGGTGCTAGCCTCTTATTTATATCAACCTAGCACGTGTGAAAGGTCACCATCTGGTAGGGCCGACCTCTCACTTTGGGTGGGTAAACCCACCTTTAATTAATTATGGGTCTTCCATTATAACTGTTGGGGCCGACTTCTTCTTCTGCACTTTGTAATTGTCCGATGACCAATCCGCAAAAGGGGATTTGGTCCTTATACAATTACCGACATGATTAATCCTCAATGGGGATTAATCCAATAATAATAATAATAATAATAATGACATGATTAATCCACAATGGGG
>ML835605.1:0-15960 GCA_009831015.1 Picea engelmannii | reverse complement strand
CCATAACTTGGTCGTATGGTGTTCGTTTGCAAGGAAATTTTGACAATAGCAAGTTGACAACTATCTCCACATGTCCACCAATTTTCAGTAGAAAATATGATCACTTGGTCTCCCAAAATGCCAAAATATAATTGGACCTTTTGGGCTTTTGGGGAAATGAAAGGTTGAAAACCCAACAATCTTTAAAAATGCATAAAAGGTAGGAGAATTGGATAACTAAGGGGGAATTGAAGTTGAGGCCAAGCAAGAGGTAGCTTGAAGGAGAACTAAAGGTCCGTAGAGAAATTCTCGAGAAAATATATAGTTTTTTGTGGATAGATTTTTTTCCAATAAGGTGAAGAAGATACAATCCAAAGGAGGATTAGAATATCAAGGAAGAAAACAAGAAGCTATGTTGTTATTCTTGAGAATTACCCAGTTGCATAGAAGGCCATTAGACCCATTGGTAAATCTTGTATTTTACCATCAATGCCATCGTAATTTGGATATACCCCTGAGATTAATTTAAATCCAAACAAGAGCCATTATTTGTTGGATTTCCTGAGATTGGGTTTCTAGGGTAATCTTTGCATTTTTGTTATGTTTGTGATTGTTTACTTCAGTTTTTTTTCCTTTGCACTTAATTTATAGTCCGCAAGTTTTATTACAATTAGATTTAATATATAATGAAATAACGAGCATAGTTTTACAATTAAAAATGAATTATGCATTTTAGTATCAGTGTTGGTTAGACACACGAGCCATAAACCTCCCAGTTATAGATCAGTTCTTTACACTACGTCGCATGTTCTAAGAGTCCATAACCACTACATTTCTATTAGTGCAATTCCCTTTTTGACCTTGTATAAGAAGTCACAGGTTCTAAGAGTCCATAACCACTACATTTCTATTAGTGCAATTCCCTTTTTGACCTTGTATAAGAATTTTGTTGAGAGCTTTGTGAGGGTAGTATGGTTGTATGGACTTCAATAATTGCATGAGGGTGAGAAACGCTTTTTACCGTATATTATTTATAATTATATTGTTATAATAAGGCCATGGTAGATACCTTATTCCTTGTGGAAAATGGTATATGGAAAAAGTTTTCAAAGTGGGTATAGGTAAGGAAACAACATTTTTAAAAACTTAGGAAATGAAAAAATATGAGTACCAAAAGAATAAAAAATATGTATGTTTTTAAAAATCAGAGAAAGGGCCCCCAGATGGGGTGCCACATGCTAAGAGCAGACAACGACAAAGGATTGCCACCTGGAGGTTTGATGGGATAGGGCGGACAAATGGAACAACGAAAAAGACGGATGGAGGTCCAGATGAGCACCAGATCCAATCGTCGTCCGGTTAGATTAATGATGGTGGGATTGACGAGACCTGCATGGTTTGCCCCAACCCCGATACATGATGACAAGTGAAGGACAAGTGGTAACAAGGCCCGGACAATTGGTTAGTAGATCAATTATGAGGGTAGTACATTGAGGAGTCGAGGGTGGATGCCATTATTGGGAGATGAGGCCTGTACAAGATCAACTGCTGCGGGAGCCAAGAACCATGACTATCAGGTATGCGCAAATTCATGGGAGTACTTTGACATCAGAGGAAATCGACGTGATTCATCCAGAAGCAGTTATGAAAAGGATTTTGCATGCGAGGGTAGATGCGAAAGAAAATCACATTGTGAGGAGCTGGTGTACTGGGTCCACATTAGTTGAGTTGATAGAGGAAAAATGCTTTAGACGGAGAAGCATTTTTGAAATCCATGAGAACCTTGGCAGTGACTGGGAGCATAAGGTTGGCAAGTGGGTTTCACATCTCTCGCCTCCAATAAAGGATTAGGAGGGGAATCATCAGTGTCAGGGTAGTTGGCGTTCTAGGTGGGCGAAAAAATGTGACTCGAAAAGGTGAGCAATTAAACGTTTGTGGAAAATCCGAGGTCAGAATTCAATGAGGAAGAAGTGCCCGGAGGTAGTGGGTCGACTGCTAGACAAAACCAGGTTAGTAAGGACTTGCAGGATGGAAAGGAGAGGAGCACGGGGAGGCCGACAGAAGGGAAAGAAATTGGAGGCGTCATCCTCCCAAGGTCCCGTGAATAGAACCAGGGCTGCCATAGAAACCTAGAAGGAGGGTTTTAGATTTAAACACCTATGTACAAACGAGGAAAATAAAACAGTGGAGGAAAACAAAGAAGCAGTGCAAATCCAGTGGCACGACATCTCAGAAGAAGGGATAGTTCAAGAAGTGAAGGGGTGGGTTGACGATCCCTTGTACTCCAAGACTCGGGAAACAAAATACTTCAAGTTGGCGGAGACATATTGGATAGTAAAGGCCATGGTGGCCCAAGCGGTGGAAAAAGCTAGAAAGAAGAATGAAGCTACCTTGCAAGCGGTTTAAATGTTGGAGGGGAAGTTCAAACTCTTTTGTAGGTCTCAATTTGGCATAAAGTTTAGAGTCACTCCAAATGAATAGAATCAAGAGAAGAACTAGAGTGCTCCAAGGGACCCAAGCCCTCTTGGCCCAAAGGAATGTCCTATCCCGATCGTGGATGAAGAGGAAGCGCGTGATGCTGGAGAAATCACCAAGCTGGAGCAGCCTCAGGAGATACCAAAGAAAACCATGGTTTGAACTCATATGCTAGTTTGTTTGTTTTTTATATACAGAGGCATACCAAGATAGAAGTTTGATATGTTCTCGACAGATAGGCTCCTAAGTTTAGCTTGTAGACTATTTGATGCTCTGTTTTCCATTCTTGGGTGAAAGTACTGGTTTCCATTTTGACAGACCCTCCTGAAGCTGTCTGTAATTTTGTGTCTGTCTATAAATAAAAATACAAAACTATTTTTTAGATTAAAAAAAAATTGAGAAAAAAAGGGGAAATTACAAAAACAAATTACAACCATTAATAATTATTAATATCATCATTAAAATGCCATGAAAGTTCATAGTAAATTTGTCCTATATACATCAAGTATATTATGACTTCGCCCATACATAAAAAAAAATAAATCCATTATAATTAAATTGTTGTGAAAGTCAACATTGTGATACCCCGTCTTGTCAGCGATTTGAATCCCCATTGTCGTTATCCAAAAGCGAATTTGGAAGCACAAGGTTGTGACAACGTGCGATCGCGGAAGAAGTGCGTACACACCATAGCTGCCATAGTAAGCGAGAAAGCCCTTGTTCATCTGCTTCATTACAAGATCTAGTGAGAACGAGGGTTGGTACCCTCGTTGCTACAAAAGTTCAACGAATTTGGTAACCTCCATTTGCCACTACAAGCGAAGCTGAATTAAACTTTGGTAAGAATCAATCACAACATACATGCCCTTGTTTATCCGTGTTTTTTTTCATTTTCTCATGTGAGTTGTTTATTGCCCTTTATTCTTATTTAGATTTGGGAACCCACCATATTCGCTTAGGTATCACCAAAATCCTTGCTATTTGTAGATTGTAGAACTTCTCAAAGAAAATTCATATCACACACCTCGATATTGATACTAACCATTCTCTGCAGAGAAAGGAAACCTACTCCTATTAATTCTAATCTTAATCTTGAGTGAGCACAACTTTCTTTCACTTTAATCTTCCGTGACTAGCTAGTTTGCATTGATAAACAAAAGTATAACATTGATACAATCACAATATTTTCACTGGCACTATAAAATTTGAGTGCACTCTAAAATTTGAGTGCCCTATCTATAAATTTGCTTTTGTAAATGAGAAATTGTTCCAATGAAGTAACCTATCTCTATGATGATGTTGTGCAAAAGTAGTGTTATCAACATGACTCTAATAAAACACATGAGCTTGAAGAAGAAGGGCAATGATACTCCCTCGGTCCTCTAGATCAATATTAATTTCAATGACACAATACTTAACATTGGCAAGCAGTCAAAGAAGACCTATCGTAACCTATTTGAAATGTATCAAGCAACCCAACCTCCTCCGACATTTACCAACAATGCTAATAGTGGGTTTCCATGCAACAAGATTGGAATGCATTGGTTCGTTGGAAGGTAGAGATCTTTCCATGCTTAGACATGATACTATGGCTAGCAAAGAGAGTCAATGTTGATGAGAAGTAGATATACTCAGATAGGAAGTCCAATTGGGTTCTATACATTGACTACAATTCATAACATCTATAAGATTTCTTGTCATAGGTGTGGTCGAATCAGGTATTGGTGGAAAAGTTCACAAAGGAAAATAACACAGTGGAAGTTATCAAGTGTTGGTTGGAAAACAAGAAGGTATTCCCGAAGATTCGGTTGGTTTGTATGCTAATGCTCACTTCAAAAAATTGATATCTAGCACAGTTAGGTTGGTGCACTAACTATATGGGGAGAAGGATTATACACATTAGTTAGAACGTTAGGTGCTACTCATGTACCAGGTACTTCACAAAGGCTTAGTAACCAATTGCACCAAGATTATCTCAACTACCTAAATGCAAGAATCAAGAAGGATCAAATCACTCTAGATAGCTAGGCCCCTAAATTTGGTATGGCCTCTTACCTCATGGATATAGTATGCTCTCCCAACACTTTCCAGGGGTTGGGATGGGCATGAAAACCCTATTCACTAATGATCCACATTCTATAAGAATGTGTTTAATGTTTGTTTAGTGGCCACATTTATTGTCGCATTGTTTGTCATCGTGATAAGGCATTTTGTATACACAATGAGGAATTAGACTATTGGGCATGCTATTCTTCATTAATTCACTAATTTATAAAGTCGGTTTATCGCACATTAATCATGGGATATGATCTCCTATTCCTCATTAATATATAAAGTGAGTTTGTCCCACATTCATCATGGGATATGATCTCCTACCCCTTTAACCTATATAATAGAGGTGGAGGCTCAATTGTAATGTGCTTGTGTGTTGCTTGAGAGTTGTATGAATCCCATATGAACTCCATACTTGAGTGTCCTCTAGCTAATGTAATTGAGGGAGTTTTGAAGAATAGAAGGCCCGCTTCCATGGATGTTTCTCCATGTGGTTTTACCATGTAAATTCCTTGCCTCTTCTCTTTTGTTTGTTAGACCTATTTTATTGGTTTAATGCTTTCCATAGGAGCCTCCTATCACATATGTCTATGTCTAAACTTTACATTGGTGATTCATCAAACCAGGGGTACACATGACAAAATAAGTCTTACAACCATATGTTCATTTACATGTGATTATTACAACTCGAAACTGAATACTTACAATTGCATGCTCGAGCATGTGATGCTTGGAGCATCTACCTACATTACCTACATACCATCTACTCTCTCCATGGCTCCCATCATCAAACCACTCTTGCTAGAGAGTCTAGGTTTGTCTTGCTCTGATACCAAATGTTGAAACTAAGAGAGAGAAATAACATCGATAATCACAAATAAATCACAAAATGCACAAGATATTTTTACCTTGGAAACCCTTTATTGCGAAAACCAAATTTCAAAGACGTGTCTTTATTCACCTTGGCCAATCTGACCAAGCCGACCAAAGAACATGATGTTCAAGGCACATTACAATGGAGTTATGCAAGCCTTTAAATAGGCTTCATCACATGCTAATACCATGGGTTACGCAATACCATGGACCTATAAACCGCCAATTGTAAACCCATTAATGATTGATTAAAGGTTATCTTAACTACTTTATGATCGAGATAAGATTAACCCAACACGTTCACTATCAGGATTTGTAGAAGTACAAGTGTTTTACATTCTATGAACAAATATGTGATCATTTCATAGCTCCACCATATTGTTAAGAAATGGAGCAAGCAAGACAAGAAACGGGAACTTGGCAGAAAAGGCTTTAAGCCATTCTCAACACATGTATTCATTGCATGATATCAATTTATAGTACATGTATTTTATCACCTCTAGATCTAGATCTCACTAACAACTCATCAATGGATATTGAAAACATCTCATCAGTGGATGAGGATGACAACTCATAAGAGGGTGGTCTCGGACTTTGTGATTGTATAGGGACTCCATCTAACATTCTCCCCTCAATCACAAGTTTAAATAGTTATACCCCTAAGGCAACATGAACTAGTGCATAAACTGGTATCATTTTCAACCTTCAATCTAAAACTTCTAAATTGAGCTTTGATGAAGATATGTTGGAAAAAAACCTCCAAATATGGATGTTGAATGGTTTTTTTGAAATGAACTTTGAAAGAGAGTAGAATTTCTGGAAGTGAACAATTGTCATGTTTGAACATTCCCTAATGACTTGATCATTTGCCAAGTAATTTCACTATAAAAAACCAATGCCTCCTTCTAATTGGTGAAAAAATAAGATCACTATTATGTGATTAGTGAACAAACATGATCATTGAAGTTCTCTATGAATTTAGACACAATTAGGTGTTGAACAACTTCCCAATGAATAGTTAAAAAGAAATAAGAGGATTCTAGATTCCATGCTAGATCATCCCAAATATGTTGATTTGATGAGATTGATTGAATTTGATTGAATTGTAGATAACTTGTTGAGGAGACCAATTGCTATGGTGGAATTCCCAAATTTTGATTGAGATGAATTCGAAACTTGAAGCATAACTATCATCATTGATACTTGATATTCCCGCTGCCAGGTGCAAGGTGAGAAGATTGTTGAAGGGATCCAAGCTTGAGATTTTGGATTATTTTATTCTTCAATGGTTCATCATTGTATCTAGTCCTTTTGTTCGTTGACCACTAACCATTTTGATTTGATTAATGCGGTGGTTTTGGTTGACCACTAAACATTTTGATTTCATCAATGTACTCTCCCCCTTGAGTGTAAGCGAGCATCTTTCTCTTTGACTCACGTTTCAATTTAAAAGACATGTATAATTGGGCCCTAATCGTGCCAATAACTTCATATGGAACAATTGTTTGAAAACCTTTTTCTTTTGTGAGTTCTTTATGCAAAGATGTACCTATGTTTGAACTAGATAGTAAGACTTATGAAAATTATTGACTTTTAATTTCCATTGCCAAGCCTGTTATAGTGCAAGTTGTAGGTTGGGAAAATTCCGACCCAACCACGAAACAAATGCTACAACTTGGGATTCCTACATGCAATGTCACCTCGATGTAGGTCCCACACTTCAAGGGTGACTAGGTCACTCTAAGGAGGTGATCTTGGTGACCCTAGGAGGATTGAGATGGAGATGGAGGGAAGTGGAAATGAATCCCATGGAATTCAAGTCTAAATGGAAAGAAAGGTAGGGAGATATGCCTTGTAAGTTAAGAAATGGATGCCCCACAGGTATAGTACTTCTCCGAATGATTGTACATGCCCGAGACACAAGAAAACACACTTTGCAATGATAGATATTAATTGGATCAGAAAGTTAAGCTTGTTGTCCCTAATTTGCAGCAGTAGATAACAATATATATCAGAAAATAAATGGTACTATAAGTTTCTCAATAAGTGCTAGAGATCAAGTAGAAATTGTAAGAGAAAGACTAGCTAAACTCAAGATGAAAAGCCAATATTCTAGCACAAAAGATAAGGTTGTTGTATGCAATATTATATTGAAAGAGGGTGTATGCCCTTATACTTCTCTTAGGAAACCCTTGTAATTAATGAGATGAAGCAATAAAATGGTGAAGGCTATGGTGGGGGTGTATGCCCTTATACTTCCCACCTAGCTCCTAGAATAACAATACTTGACTTAAATAAAATGATAGCAAGAGAGTAAAAACCATACCAAGGCCAAGAGAAATGTTAAGACAAACCACCACAAGAGCTAGAAAGCATCATCCAAAGCTAGCTCTAGACTTCCATCAACCATTGACCCATAAGTATCCATAAACAAGTGCACAAGAGATGAAAAGAGCCAAGGGAGCTGAAAATTTCAGACCAAGTCCTCTCACAAGAGGGAGAGTTATGATTTCAAAATGAGATCTTGTGATATCTATTTATACTAAAAGTAGCTAACATAGTTTGTCCACAAATTAAGGAGTAAAACATAAGATTAGGGGTCAACAACCCTAATCTTCCCCCCTTAACTAAACAATATTAAACAATTCACTTAAAATTTCACTTTCTGCACAAATTAAACCCTAATTTAGGAGGACGTCACCCCTTTAGGGGATGTTTTGCCACTTTGAGGAAATTGTTGGTGTTGGAGAAGTGTGGATAGGCATTCAAAGGTCATGTGTCAAGCATCTAGGCACTCATATCACGATGAATACCATTCTCCTCTTCAAACGTCCATGTGTCAAAGAGTGTCACCTCACCACCATGCCCTAGCCTCCAATATTATAACATTAAGCTAAAAAATGGAATGTTTTTCCCCTCCTGGGAAAATCGTTTGGCAAGTAGGGAGTGGGATAGGTTGTCCAAGTCATAATCAAGGCCATCTGATTTTGATCTCTCTCATCTGGGATGTTGGACCCTGACATCCAACCTGTGGGATTGTAGCTCCATGGAAGCCCAAGCTAGGCTTGTTCTCCCAAAAATGTCCACCAACTAGGTTCTGCAAAGATAAATGAACATGCCCTCCAAGGATCTCAATTCATAACATCATGATAAGTTAATCCAATCAATAAATAATCCATCCAAGCATGTGCATCAAATATCAC
Organism: Picea engelmannii; assembly: GCA_009831015.1. Lineage (NCBI taxonomy): Eukaryota > Viridiplantae > Streptophyta > Pinopsida > Pinales > Pinaceae > Picea > Picea engelmannii. The sequence goes on along the minus strand of ML835605.1, from coordinate 7,378 downwards.
CATATCAAACAATTAACAACTTAAAGACACTATGCGACTTGTCAAGCTCAAGTATGGGAGGGTTGACGAGGTGTCCAATTGGGTAGATCTTGCCCTAGGTCAAGGAGAGCTTCCAAGAGGTCCCTCTCTAAGCCATGTAAAGTGTATGAGGTGGATGGAGTCAAGACTCAATGGGCACAGGGCTCATGACATACAAGGGGTCGTAGTGTCTCATTCATGGGTGCCTTTGTAGAGGGTGTGTGATATCTTCGTCCACACTTCACTTTTTCCAAGCCCATCAATTGTCTTTTATATTTCTTTATTTATTTTCTTTCATAAATAGATTGAAGGTCACTTCCCTAGCGTGGTGACCAGGTGGTGGAAATGTCACCCACAAACACCTAATGGAAATGAGAAGGTTGGCTCGTGATGAGACCCCCTTTCTCTCAACCATGCAACTGAGAATCATTCCCCTAGTTTGGTGACTAGATGATGACAATGCCATACCACTAGATATCCATGGACGTGATAGGTCGGCTCATGATGAGACCTCCTATCCTTCAACTAACCTTTCAAGAATTCATTTATTTTATGGTGGGTCCCCTTTATTTAAAGATGAATGTTTCATTTCTTTCTTGGGTGATCCCTGGGCGAAGCATATTGAAAGTTTATATAAGGATTTTATCTTTTACCCAACACCAACCCCTCTGGGCCTTTAGCCCCTTCTTCCCATAGAATGAGGGACAACCCCTTCTTGGGTCAATACAAACTAAAATCCCAAGAGATAAGGAAATGGAGGGGAATAATGATGGAAAATGGTAAGTATGGTTGGGAAGAGTACGATGTCTCATTAAGGGATTTCCAAGTAGCAAACCTATTCCCAAAGAAGACCACTTACTAGGGAACAACGTCAACCACCAAGGTGAAGTAGGGAAAAAAGCATAATGTCCAAGCACATATCATGAAATCTAGAGCAATCTAAGATACAACATAATCAAATGGATTAGATATTGAAATGTTGCTCACCATAATACTGAATTGTACCTTATGGAGCAAGGCCCACTGCCTTCCAGAAGCCAACTAGTGTGGTGGATTCCATTTTTAAACTTGTGACCATCTGTGGCGGTGAGTGGGTTTTCCATCTGTGCAAAGGGTACTGTTGGTCATGTAATCTCTTGGCACTCCATATCTGCAACCTGAGGGCCTCGAGACATCATCTCCTTAGTTATCCACAAAATGGGAATAACAAAGCCAATCATAATGAATTGTTTTCTTAACACTCTTCTTCTTCCAACATTTATATGAAAAATGATGTCTTCCCACAATGATGGAGATCAAAACACTGTATCTCCATATGGACAACTCAATGACAATGCTAGAGCTCAAGTTTTTCATCAATATATTTGTCATCAATTATATTATTAACCTCATTAACTTCAACATTAATTTCCAAAGTCTTCAATTTTTTTTATCAATAAATCTTGCATGCACATACATAACTGGTTTGGAGTAATATGTAATCCAAAAGTTGTTGCCTTTGTCATATCCTCAACCATGTCAATTCTAGTTGAATTGCAATTCTTCCTAAGATCTAACAACCATATTGGAAATATCATTTTTATGTTCTTCATAATGTTTTCTTTGATAACTTCAAATTCACATTTATCATTGTTGTTATTACTCTATGGTTTTTCTTGTGACTCATCTTCAACAAGATTTATCTTCATCAATTCACTTTATGATTTCATCTCATGAATAGTTAAGGAATCATCAACCATATTTTTATTTTATGTGTATCAACCATTAGTCTTTTGTATCACAAGTAATGTCAATCATCTGCATTAGGTATTTTGTGTCATAGGTTGCATGAACCTTTTGTATGAGGTCATTTGTTGCATATGTTGCATCAACCATGTTCTCAATTTATTGCTCATTTTCTATTTATTTTAGTTGAAGTGCTTCAATCAATCTGAACTTGAAATCAATTTGCTTGTGCAAATCAACAACCCATTTATCCAATTCTAAGGAGTCTTGTAATTCTTTGATTTATTGATTGGTGCTTTGCAAACACTTTAATCCATTACCTGTTTTATATTTTTCACTTGTCACACTCGATTGTACTTGTTTCTTTTATATCACTCTTGCTTTCTCTTATGTCATGCTTAGGGTTTTGAGTATTGTTGATCATGCACCCTGTTATCTCACAAATTGTAGGTTGGGAAATGCTCGACCCAATCCACGAGATGGCGATAAATGTGGGAGAGTCTACCCACTGTCAACTCAGATAAACCCTTCCCTTTCTTTAGTGAAGGATGAATTCAACACAAGGGGGGAATCCCAGGTGACCCTAGGGGGAAATGAGATGGAAAGTGAGGTTATGGAAGTGAATCCTCTATAGTTCAATTTGTGGAGATATGGAAGGCTTGGGATGAATTCTTGTTGATGAGGTAAGGTTACTAAGAAGTACTGTACCTACAAAATATTGTTGTACATGCCCGAGACACAAGAAAAGACAAGTGTACAAGCCTAAATATTAAGTGGAAAATAAATTTAAGATTGTTGTTCCAAACCACTACAATAAACAATAATATATATCATCAAGGAACAACACTAATTACTCCATATATAACCACTCAAAGCATCAAAGTTTTATTGAGAAATGAAGCATAAAACAAGTATATTAGCTCCCAATACTTCAACACAAAATTTAGTGGTATTAGAGGGATGTTGTATGAAGTTTCCAGAGTATGTTTGTAACAGACAAGTGGCTGTAGAAAATATTTTCTACAAAAGAAAGTTTCAACCATGAAAATAAGAAAGTAATCTAACAAAAAGTTCACCAATTAGCAGTAGAATGATAGCAATGGTTCACTAGCAAGTTTCCACGGTTTAAATGCAAGTTAAAAAAAAAAAAATAGAGTAGTTTGTTGCAGCCCTAATGGTTGTAGATTTTATTTTGTTTTAGCTCCAATAATACTAGGCCAATCAAGATGCCCTACAGGCTTTAGCAAGCTTAAATCATCAAGAAAAGATTCCAACTTGTACAAAATCAAAATCTCTCTAAATCATGTTTACCAATGAAAGCACTTTATTTCTCCAATGAAAATAAAGATTAGTGCCTTTTCAAATGGGTTATGGAGTCTTCTTCTATTAAGTTAGGTCTACTAAATCTCAACGGGTGTAAGCCCTTTTACTCCCTTGAGATCACAACCCTAACAAAGTAAAGTATAGGAGGGTGTAAACCCTTTTACTCCTCCTAGCAACCTTTGCAATAGCATTTTCAACAAACAATAATGATAAAACTTGGTGGAGATTGTAAACATGTGTAATCCTCCAAGGATCTAGCCAATAAAAACCATGGAACAAGAAAAAAACCTAATAAAGTGCATATTTTCCTTACCAATTCCAAAAAAATGCCAATACAAACCCTAGTTACCAAGTATTTTTCACCATCAAAGCAAGAGAAAGAGCCTCCAAGAGATAGCACACCACTTCATTCCATAAGATAAGAGTTAAAACATATCACGAGAGAGAGAGAGAGAGAGAGAGAGAGAGAGAGAGAGAGAGAGAATTTTCCCAAGAGGGGCGAAAATTTCAGCCAAGTAGTCTTCTCACAATGGGAGAGCTACGATGAAAATGAAATAAAAATGATTCTTATTTATACAAATCCTCTAAAAAGTGTTTGTACACTTAAATTTAGGGTAAACTAATAAGTAAGGGCCCAACCACACTTACTTTTCCCCTTTACAACTATAAATTTTATTTTGCACATAATAAAACCCTAAAAGAAGCATGCCGTTACTCCTTTAGGGCAACGTTTTGGTACTTGGAGTAAGTCGTTGAGCTTGGAGGTGAAAATTTGGGCCTCCAAAGGCCTCCCTCTCATGCGCTAGGTCCTCCTCCGTCAAGCCAAGGCCTCTCTCCATCAAAAGGTTCCAAATGTCAAGTCAACCACACCACCACTCAATACCCTAGCCCTAGGGTGACATCAAGCCCTCCAAATGTGATGTTTTGACCTCCAAAGAAAAAACATTGGGCTTGTAGGGGCTAGGTGAGGTCATTCAAAGTGCCTCTCAAGCCTCCAAAGGCTATAATCATCATCCAGTGTGTGGGACATGGTATCCACCCTGTGGTCTTCATGCCCCAAGGAAGCCCAAGCTAGGCTTGTTCCTCCAAAAATGTCCACCAAGAAAGGTCCTGCAAAGACAATGGATACACTCTCCAAGGATCTCAAGTCAAACATACCATGATAAGTAAATCAAATCGATAAAAGAGTCACCTAAGCATGTGCATAAAAAAACACCTCATAAAATTAAACAAGTGCTCAAAGACTCTGTGCGATTTGCCAAGTTTAGGTATGGGAGGGTTGACAAAGTGACCTATTGGGTGAATCATCCCCTAAGTCAAGGAGTGTTTCCAATGTGGAACCCCTTCTAAGTCATGTGGAGAAGATGAAGTGGATGGGGGCATGAATTTTGGGCATGGGTTTCATGACATACAAGTGATCGTAGTGTCTCATTTATGGGTGCCTTTGTAGAGGGGGTGTCACACCTCTATTTTCAATGCATCCTTTTTCCAAGCCCACTTATTTCCTTCTTCTTTTTTAAGATGTTTCTAGGTTGAAGCAAAGGTGGGTATTCTGCCTAAGCATGAAAAACATTGCCCACCTTGACTCTACCCTGGTCACATTATGCTTCCCCAAGTTGAAGACAGAATGTGGGACTTCTATCTAAGATTAAAAAACATTGCCCACACACGCTCTACCTTGGTTGGAATTTTTGCTTTTTTATTTTTCATGGGTCCCACAGTTTCTTATGAGAGACATTTGATTGTCCTCATGATCCCTGGGCAAACATCTAAAAGGTTTATGATTGGATTTTATCTTTTTCCAGCTACAAACCTCTGGGACTTCAACCTCTTCTTCCCATGAAATGAGGGACAATCCCTTATTGGGTCAGTACACCTGAAAAATCCCAAAAGACGAGGAGGCGAGGGAATGAAGTGTGGAAAGTAGTAAGTATTATTGGGAAAGGAACAATGACTTGTCAAGGGGACCTCTCAGTAGAAAAGCCATCCCTAATGGTGACCACTTACTAGGGCGCAATGTCAACCACCAAGGTGAAATAGATCAAAGAGAATAACTTCCAGGTATAGGTTACATAATGAAAAGCAACTTTTAAATGCAAAATAATCAAATGCCTCAAATTTTTAAATGACACTCACCATAATATTTGGTTTGAACCTCATGGAGAAAGACCCAATGTCTTCCGGAAGCAAGCTGGTGTGGCAAATACCATCGTGATGAATATGAGATCTGTGGTGGTGAGCAAGCCTCTATCTATGCAAATGGACCTTGTCAGCCATATATCTCTCGATACTCCATGTATGCAACCTGAGGGCCTCGAGACATCATCTCCTTAGTTATCCCTAGGAAATGGGGATAACACACCCCAAAGTGTGATTTTTACAAAGATTAGAATTTGAAAATGACTTTTGTATTCAAATTTTAGGTAGGTCTTTGCACAATTTATTTTTAAAAGAGTTTGAAACTCCACCATTTTTACAATTCAATGACTCAACATTATGCTTTAATTTCAATTAATCTACAAACTTAAGACCAAAAAGACATGAATTATCTTTCCATGGATCAATTGAAGCATATTTTACATGGTCCATAAATGATTATGACCTTTGAATTTTTGACAATGCTCAATGAAGATTTGAGAAAGAAAACAACTATTTTCCTTCTTGTTACATGGTTTGAGTGATGAAGTGTTTTTTTCTTATACCTTGTTGCTCTGTGTGTGGTGTTTAAATGGAAAATTGCAATAATGTTTTAAGTGTCACAACTAGGTCAATTCCTGCTAGCTCAATCGATTAAAGTGTGGGTCTCATTTGCTAGGAGACCCAAGTTCAATAACCTTACGGTGTTTTTATTTGGGAGGAGACAACCAAAAAATCCAACCATGTAAGTGTCCTTAGACCTCCTTATTCAAATTTCAGGGTAGATCTAGGACACACCCACCATGATAAAATGATTTTTTCTATTATAAAATTTGGTATATGAAGTTCTTCACTGAAATTTTGTTCTCTTTTTCAATGAGGATAGATTCTTCTTTCCAATGAGGATATAGATGGCCTTATTTTAAAATATTTCGAATATTTTCTCCAAAAATGACTTAGAAAAAAAATGATAAAATAAAATTATGCATCAATGTGTAGCTCCCAAGTTTTGTTTGTAGTAATACCACCAATGGTAATTACAATGCAACACTAAAGACCACACTTTATCCAAATGAGGAGGAAAAAATTATAATCACAGTCATAGGTCCCACTACATTGGCTACTTGATTTTGTGCAAAAAATTTAATATAAAGAAAGGATTATCAAAGACATATTGTATGTAGGATTAAACAACCAAGTACCTCATTTCCAAATAGTGAGTGCATGTGTGTGGGATCTCTTCCAGCTATGTCTGGGTTGTTCTTGAGATCAATCTTGGATATCATCCACATTTTTTCTAGGTGGATATCAGTGGCCACCCACCTATTCCAACTAGCTCAAAACAGTCTTATGGAAATTTACTATTTTTAGCAGTTTTTTGGTTCCTAAACTTCCAAGGCCAATTTGAGGGCCTAAATGAAGTTTTTTTGGGATAGAGAATATCAATGATATCAAAGGATTGTATTGAACCCCCAAAATGAATCTCCTCTATGATACCTTTCCAATGAGCTATCATGCGCCCCAAACGAAGATCGTATGCCAAAGTTATGACCCCGAGAAGTTGATACACCAAATTACCCAAAACGGGGTCCACAAAACTGTTGGATTTTCATCTTCCGAGGTTAGGGTTTTGGATTTTATTTATGTTAAAAATGCCTCATTGTAATAATCATCTTCTTGTGAATGTGAGTATACATCACATCTCTTCTCAAAGATAAGTTTCCACCATTCTAGCGAGTCTTTCACTCTGTATTTCTACAATTTTGTACATTTTCCTCATTAATAGAAATTGTGTATTACTGTATCTCTGTGTTTATGGTTGCATCTCTGATATATTTATGTTATATTATTGGATATTTGAGATATCTCTATACATTTATTTATTATATCTCCTCTCTCATTTCGTGCCAAAAATAATCCGGATCAACATTGGTATCATGCTTAGCTATATCCACAAGGTCGACATCTGCATTTTTTTTTTCCAAATCTACAACAAGAGTGCAACCATAATGTGAAAGGAACACTACAACCGTGTGTTTGTGTACAATCTCTCAAACCATGTGGGATTTCTTCGTCAATGAAGGCACAAGACGCACTAGGAATCCATGTATTGATCTTTAACAACCTCATTAAATGAAATGAATGCAAGAAACCAAAGAGTAGATACCTACGATTG
>ML835604.1:0-48114 GCA_009831015.1 Picea engelmannii | reverse complement strand
AGTTCGGGTTCGAACAATTTTTAAAACTTTGATTGGAAACCAATTGTTGCATGATGGTATATCCCCCGCATATAATTAGTTTGATCTTGTGATACTGCTAATTTTTGTACCTTTGCTTGTCTAAATGAAGCCAAACTTTGCCAAACCATGGGCGAAATTTCGCCCCTAAAATCATCCTTGCTCATATTGATGCAAAGAGAGATGAATTTGTAGACAATGAAATAAATTATGGGATGTCTATATTTATGTTCTTATGTAGTCCTCATTAATGGCTCCCCCTTTAGTTTATTTCATGCTCGAAGAGGGATTAGATAGGGGTGCCTCCTACCCCTTTTCCTTTTTTTTTTCTCATGGTTTAGGGTCTGAGTAGATTGATAGATGATGAAAATGAGAAGGGTCAATAACAGGGATCAATATAGTAGGGTCAATTTCATCATTTCATCTTCTTTTTGTATATGATGTAATTCCTTTTCGAGAAGGTACACATTAGGAGTTGACTAAATACAAAGAACTTCTGGAACTCTATGACAAGACCACATGGTTGGAAGCTAATTTTCAAAATTCATGATTTTTTTTCAATGGGTTAGGAGAATATCTAGAATAATAGATAGCACATATTATTCCATTTAATCATCTTCTTCTCAATAAAGGAACAAATTATTTGGGATTTCATTTAAATCTAAATTATTATAAGTTTTATGATTGGTTGTGGTTGTATAGATGACATCGTGACTAATTTCCGTAGGGTATTTTTTAAGGATTCAAATATTATACCTATGTAAAATATTCGAGATAACTATTTTGGTTTTGAAAATAATACATATATATATATGTAGGTCAATATTCAATAAAAAAACATATACTACTAAAACTATTATAAATTTAATGATTTATGTAAAAAGTAGGAATTTTTTTAACCAAATTAATATATATATATATATATATATATAAAGTAACCAACTAGCAAAATTTCACCCCTAAAAATCGATGCCAGAAAGTATTCTATTTTACTAGTCGTCTCTGGTCCATATCTCAAAAGGGATGTTGGATAAATTTCAACTTTTTGTGGATTAGGAGACATGAAAGGGAGGGGATCCCCTTATTGAAATGGAGTACAATTGCTAACTAGAAGAAGCTTAGTCCAACGGTTAGGGTATAAAGATCATTTTTATCTTTGACCAAGCCTTTGCTACAAAGGATGCTTGGAGGATGATCCACAATGGGGATATATGGGGTAGAGTGATGAAGACAATACATAAGAGAGGGCTCTTTAGAAGATTAGGATGATCCACAATGTGGATATATGGGGTAGAGTGATGAAGGAAATACACAAGAGAGGGCTCTTTATAATATTATCTAAGAAGTGAGAAGAAGATTTTTAAAGGGGCCTTCATAATAGAGAAAAAATTGGTAAAACTCTCCCCTCTAGTTGGTAAATGGTTAGCTTGGAAAGTAGGAAATGGTAATAGAGTCAGAATTGAGGAAGACGCTTAGATATGTTGTATTGAAAATTTCAAACTTTTGGGTTCTTTACTAGAATCTATTCACAATTAAAGTATCTTTAGTCCATCGGATGCAAACTCTACAAGTTTAATTTCATAGTGGAGGAAAGAGTGGATGGAAGCAAGTTATCTTAATTTATAGAATGAACTTGCTAAATAATGGAGGCATTATATTATCCTTTAAAACACATTTCTCTTAGTTTGAATTATTTGAAGGTGAATTACAATGGTCAAAGAACAAAGTGACATGCATTTATACATTAAATCTTGGTTATGCAACAAAAATGGTGCAAAATGGAAGAAGTGGATGTAGAGGAGAAATAATGGGTGTGTGATAAAATATGGAAACTTAATAGTCCCCTCAAGACAAGTTTTTTTTTGGTTTGCATTCTAAAATAAAATTTTAACTTGAGATAAAAAACATAATAAAAATTGGCATGGTTCAAGGTGGTGTATATTGAGAAAATCTAATAAGAAATTAGTAAACCATATGTTTGTGTAGTTTCATTATGTTAGAGAGGTTTAGTCTAAAGTCTTAATCTTAGTAAAAAATAAAAATAGATTAGAAAATAGTTTAAAATGACAAATCCTTAAATGTATATTAAGAAAAAATAATAATAATTAAAAAAATATTTTTTTATGAATTGTTTTAAAACTTGATATAAATACAAATATGTAAAAAGTGACAAAGACCTTAACTACAACCTATCAAAAGATGTAGTGATTTTATATGAAAAGAGTTCAACTATAAACTTTCCTTCCAATATCTTGACCTCTCTATATTAAATTCCAATATCTTTGACCTCTTTAATTGCATGACATACTAGCTTTGATTTCCATTCAAATCTAGATTGTTTTTTTATATTTCTAGTAGTTAGAATGAACTACCCCAGAAATAGTATGAATGTAATAATTTTTTCTTGAGAATGTTTTAAACACAATATACTCAAACACAATTTTAAGAGGCAACATGTTCACTCCCACATATATTTTTTTTTAAATATAATTTAACTTTTTTTATATAACATTTTACACATTGAACAACAACATAATTAATACCAATTGTTTTTTAAAATATAATTTAACTTTTTTTTATATAACATTTTACACATTGAACAATAACATAATCCCCAACAACATAATTAATACCAATTGTTTTTTAAAATATAATTTAACTTTTTTTTATATAACATTTTACACATTGAACAATAACATAATCAATACCAAATTAAATTAAAGCATGGCACATTTTTTATTAAATAAGTGATATGAATAAATAAATAACAAAAGAAATGTAATGCCATACAGGTGAACTTTAAAACATAATATTGTTAATTTTCAATTCTTTCTATATAAAATTATAAAAGATTTGAGAAGCGGAATTTAAAACCATGAGCATTAGTAGAACTAAACGAAGGATCGTCTAGGTTTTCCAGCGTTGAATGATTTGAATTTGCACGAACAGAGAGACGCATCACTTGAAGTAGTATTTCTGATTTATATTCATTTCTCCTTATCGTTGTCTCTCCGATATTGCCTTCTGATTATCTGATTCTGAGGTTATCTGATTTCGTATACGATGGCCGATAGGTTAGAAAGAGAGAGCGATGACGAGTACGAACCCGGAAATAATTTCTATGCTGATAACAATGACGATTTCGATTTCGAGGGTCTCTATGCAAATCTTTCAATCTCCACACAGATTAATAACAATAATCCTCCCCCTCCTCCTGCAGTACCCAGCCATGCAATCCAACCGCTTGCTCAGCTCATGACGAGAGAAGAAGAGAACCGAAAAATCTCAGAGTTTGTTAGAAAATCCGTGGCGGATTGGCAAAGGTAACCAAGCTACATATTTTTTGATTTCATTTTTAGTACTTCAGCTTACTTTCACACAGTTGCAGAGTGAGAAGGAGAGAGGCATGTTATGTTATACATTTTACAGATATTTGAGAACGGGAGTTAGGCCAGGGCGAGGGCGAGGGCGAGGAAGAGGTGCAGATTACCACGAAAAAAAACCTCCTGTGGGATACGTTTGCCATCGATGTGGAGCTACAGGTATAACCACAGAAACTCTATTGATACAACAAAAAAATATTTGTCTCGAGCTGGTCAGTTTGATCTTAACATTAATATTTTTCTCTTAAAAATAGAAAAGCAATGTGCAGAGGTTATTTTTTTCATTACATGTAATCAAAAACTCTATTGATGCTGTTGCAACAGAAGAACATTACATTTATAATTGTCCAACCAACGGAGACCCTGCATTTGACAATTTTGCCAATACTAGCAGAAGGGAAAGGAATGTTTTTCCCCCGAGAACGAATATTGCCAGCCAACCTGATGAGTACGTGATCGAATCTAATTAAAACGCATGCTTTGTTTATCTCCTAATCAAACGATGTTGAATCTCTGCGATGGTTTAATATAATAGAATTTTATAAATAAATCAGTGGCTGCAAATTCAATAGATTGTTTAAATTTTCTTCGTTTGTTGATTGTTTCTGTTTTTGTTGATTGGCTGCAAATTCAATAGTATATAGATTGTTTCATTGCTGGTCCAGCGCTTTTTAAATTTGTAATTGTGCTACAGATTAATCAAAATAAAGTTTTTAGCCACTTTTGAAATCAGGTTGGACGAAATTTTATTTTAGGGATATATCCATTGTTTCAAAGTGTTTTTAGGTCTCGGAAAGATCAGAAACCCGAACTCCTCCTGTCCATGAGAAAAACTATGATTTCGGAATTTCATTTTAAGTTGTTCTTGGAAGGTGGGTGTTTTGATTAATTACTATGTATCATCTAATTGTCAGGTTTAAATGATTAGCAAACATAATTCCAACTTTTTCATATTCTCAGTTCCTGGTTGGCTTAATGTGAATTCAGTCAGTCTTAATACAGTCAGTCCCATGCATTGAAAATTTTATCAGGAAACCCTAACTCCTCCTGTCCATGGGAAAAACTATGATTTTGGAATTTCATTTTAAGTTGTCATTGGAAGGTGGGTGTTTTGGTTAATTACTGTGTGACCATCTAATTGCCACGTTCAAATGATTAGCAAACTTAATTCCAACACTTTCATATTCTCAGTTCTTGGCTGGTCAGTAAGTCTTAATACAGTCAACTGCCTTTCGAGGTTCACCAGCCACGAGTTTGGGGCTGTGCTAGTTTATATTATGTTATCAAAATTCTGTTCAATTAAAAGTATTGGGGTAAATATTTTGAAATGAGATCCAACCCATTTTAAGAGAGTGCTTTTCATCTTCAATCTTCTTAGTGGAACAATTATCCAAAGCCCAATTTCACTATGTATTTCTTATTTTAGCTATGTTGATTTTCCTCTTTACTCCCAGATACTTTTGATCTTGTAGTTTAGGGTTGACCATCTCCTTGGAGTATCTTGTTTCATTTTATCCAGTAGTTCTTCTTTATCACACAGCAGATTCTCCTTAAATTTAAATGTAATAATCTTTTTAGCAAAATGACTACTTCCTTTATACCATCCCTACTTGATTTTGTAGTTTTATCTGAAGTTTGATGTATTTTTGGAAAGCCTTGTTTACATTTATTCTTGTATATTAAGTATGATTATAAGTTATGAAATTCTTTTAATTCATTCTCCTAAATTTTCTAGAAAAGCTACTTCACCAAACTTCATATCCATATAAAATAACCAAATTACTTCACATCCTTATACCACACATCCATATAATAAAATATCTTTTTCTAAATAATTTATTTTTTTAATGATTTTCTTTTAACCTTTTTTAACCGAATATAAAATCCCCAACAATTTATATCCCAATCTGCTCAGAATTTTAATTAGCTTCAGCAATGATTATTTAATCTAAAAACTAGAATTTTAATCAGCTTTACACATCAACATTGATTATTTAACATCAAGTTTTGATTTGAAGTGCCTTCCCTTTGCTTTTGCAGAGAAGCGTTCGAGAGAGCCATCCAAGGCATCCCCACATTACAAAGCAACAGTGCAGAAGTTATCGCTGCTTCTCCATTCACACAAGTTGTTGTGCCTGCTTCTACTTCTACTTTTTCGTCCACACAAGTCGTTGTGCCTGCTTCTACTTCTGCCTCTCCATCCACACTCGTCGTTGTGCCTGCTTCTACTTCCCCTGCGCAAGATGCCTTTGATCAGCCAGTGAGGCAGTTTGAAGAAACTCAACAGCAAAACCAAACTGGAAATTATGTCCAGACAAACGTAAACGTATCATCAGGTACTTATATTTACGAAGGACCTTCATTCATTCTCCCAATATAATTCAAAATCCAATCCAAAAAACCTGTAAATCCACCTAATGACGTAATGCTTATACAGGCCGCAGGCAGAATGGTTTTATTCGCAACAAGCCATTTCCGGGCTACGTATGTCACCGCTGCCTCACACCAGGTTTGCTATCTCTATCAAATGCCTAGTTAGTGTAGCCCAGATAGGTATACAACCCTGACACATTTTTCCATTGAATTGATTGGTCTCTGATTGGAGATATTTAGGGTTGTCTATACTAAATAAACTCTGAGTTCTAATATATGTGTATTTTGTTTACAGATGACCACTACATTCATAATTGTCCCACTAATGGCGATCCTGCGTACGACAATTATATCAGACCTCCAGCTAAGAGCTTTAACGCGAGGCCTTCCGTCCCAACTCCGAATTATGGACTAACAACGTCTGTGGTTCCCATCCAAACCAGGCCACTTTTTAACTACAATCCTGCACAAGGTTATCCCAATCCCGCACAAGGTTATCCCAATCCTGCACAAGGCTTTCCACCTGTTCAATTTTTCCCTGGGCAAGGGATGCAAGGAAGAGGAAATGCTTCCATCCACAAAAACAGTTACTCACGGGGAAGAACTCATCGTCCTAACAATACATTGCGTCCTGATCAGAGCCGGAATGTCAATGGCATGCAAAGAGAGAGGCCAAATGAACAGCTGCATCAAGTTCCTCGTGGCAATCAAAATGATCGTGAAGGTGTCGATGGGCACGAAAGTGGCACTGAACAATTCAGGAGACGTCATGGTGGTAACGGAAGTGATTCATGAAATCGTAAGAACACGATGCTCACCATCTCTAAACACGTTTAAATCTTTTACAGATGATATTTCTTATGGGATTCCTTTTTATGTCTCTGTCTTAATATCACGAAATTTATGAATTCATATCAAGGGGGAATAAATGCGAGTATTGACTTTCATTTATCTAACTCCGAGAATGCCAATATGATTTAATTTGGAAAAATGTGAGAATGCCAATATGATTAAAACTTATCAATATAATGAAGTTTTATATTAAAATATTACTTAATTCACTTAATTCACTTTATTTTTAATTTTGTACAATTTTTTTATTTTATTAAATGTAGAGTTCTTGGAAAAAAAAAAAAAAAATTGTAGGTTAAACGTTCTACAAAATGAAACTTTCACTATCATCACAAAGTGTACAATATAATCTCCATGTATCTTATCTACATCAAGCACTCCAAGTATACTAAGGTTTTCAAATTCCACAAAACCTTATTAAGATTGAATGCTTCTTTACTCTAATGTTCTCCCAAATGCTTTTTTACTCTAATGTTCTCCCAAACTCTAGCTTATATTGACTTCTTAGGACAAAAACCTAATCCTAGTATTGGAATTTCTTCAATAATTATAGCTTTGAAGAAAACTAGAGCAAATCCAAATGAAGAAGAGTAAAAAACAATGAAGTATTCTCATGTTTTGTTGTGTATAATGACAATTTTTTTTAATGTTGTTAGTAGTCTTTTACAGTTAAACCATGTGCACATTTTACTAATCCTATAAATTCCTAGGTTGTGAGAAAAAGACATTAGTTCCCTCTCATGATCACCCCAATATATGGCTACCTTGGCATTTTTACATAATATATGGGTGTTGAGAGAGAGAGAGAGAGAGAGAGAGAGAGAGAGAGAGAGATAAGCCCACTACTTTAAAAATATAAATCATGCCCTTGCACATGCACCCACAAACCCTAGCTACCTTTCATGTAATGTGCAAGTTTTCTCACTTTGTTCATGGATAAGGTTTTGTAAGCTTGATGTTAGAAAACATCACAAGCACTATCTAGTGTTGTAATCCCAAAGGATAGTTCCTTGATTGGTGGTAATGTTAGTGACCAAATGGAAAATGATGGGCCTGTTATTGCACAAGTTGTAGGTTGGGAAAATCCCGACCCAACCAAGGAACAAGTGCTACAATTATGGGAATCCTACACCCAATGTCACCTCGATGTAGGTCCCACACTTTAAGGGTGACTAGGTCACTCTAGGGAGGCCATCCCGATGAACCTAGGGGGATTGAGACAAATAAGGAGGGAAGTGGAAAAGAAGCCCCTAGAGGTCAAGTATGAATTGAATGAAGGGTAGGGAAAGATACCTTGTAAGTCAAGTAAAGGATGCCCCACAAGTATAATTCTTCTCTAGATGATTGTACCTACCCAAGACACAAAGAAAAAAAACTTTGAAATAGTATATGTTAGTAGGATAAAAAAGTTAATATTGATGCCCCTAGTTTACAATAGTACATATCAGCTTATATTAGCAAGTAAAACATCTAAAAATCATCATGTAAAAATCTAGACTAGTCAAGTAAATCAACATCAAACTTAGTAATGCCTATAGGCTGAAAATGGGCAATTAAAGACGTAGATTAGATGGTTGCCTTATGGATGTATAATTCAATAGTTAACAACAAAAAAATTAACCATTAAAAGGTGCCAAGAACTACCTCAAAAGGCGCACCCTAGTTAGTAGAGTAATTGAGCAAAGTTAGAGAGCTAGTTTAGGGTTAGTTTAGGAGTTATGAGAGGGTTAGTAGCTAGGGTTATGCAACCCTAATGGTTGTAGGTTAAAATTTGTAAAAAAAATTAGAGTGTTGGGAGAGAGGGGACGCCCTAGTGGGGGATGACTCCTCTCAATGAGATAAAGCAACTTTAAGTGAGAGAACTTTCAAAGATCCAAGATTATGTTTCCCAAGGCAAAGATTTTATATCTCCAATGCATAAAAGAATATGATAGTGCCTTTACTATTGGGTTAATGGAGTCAAAGGATCTTAGAGAACCTACCTACTTGGGGGTGTAATCTCTTTTACTTCCCAAGTCAAGTTTCTAAAGGCTAGGTTTTGAGCTGAGAGGGTGTATTCCCTTATATTTCTCTTAGTAAACCCTTGTTTAAGCAAGAAAGTAAAAACCATACCAATTCAAGGAAGAATGCCAAGATAATCCACCACAATAGCAATAAAATAGCCTTCCGAGGCTAGGGCATCACTTCATCCATCAAACATTCATAAGAATATCCATACACAAGTGCACATGAGCTAAAAGAGCCAAGGAGGCCGAAAATTTCAGACCAAGCCTCTCACAATAGGGAGAGTTATGATTGAAAATGAGATCTTATGATCTCTATTTATACAAAAATTAGACAACATGGCTTGTCCACAAAATAAGGAGTAAAACACAAGATTAAGGGTCAACAACCCTAATCTTTCCCCCTTGACACAATAATATTAAACAATTCACTTAGAATTTGATCTTTTGCACAAATTAAACCCTAATTAAGGATGATGTCACCCCTTTAGGGAATTTTTTACCACTTTGAGGAGATTGTTGATGTTGGAGAAGGATGGAAGGGTCTCCCAAGGCCATGTGTCAATTATCTAGATGATATTTTATTGGTGAAAACCCTCTTCCCCTCAAAACTTCCAAGTGAAAGTGAGTGACACCTCACCACCAAGCCCAAACCCCCAATACCATGACGTCATGCTCAAAAGTAGGACGTTTTCCCCCTCCTGGGAAAATCATTTGGTAGGAAATGGGTGGGCTAGGTCATACAAGTCATCATAAAGGTCATCCAAGTTATATTTCTCTCATTTGGCATGCAAGCCCCTGACATCCAACCTGTGGAATTGTAGCCCCATGGAAGCCCAAGCTAGGCTTGTTCTCCCAAAACTGTCCACCAACTAGGTCCTAGAAAAACAAATGGGAACACCCTCCAAGGATCTCAAGTCATAACATCATTAAAAGTGGATCCAATCAATAAACAATCCATCTAAGCATGTGCATCAAAGATTATTATATCAAACAATTAACAACTCAAAGACACTATGAGACTTGTCAAACTTAAGTACGGGAGGGTTGATAATGTGTCCTATTGGGTAGATATTTTCCTAGGTCAAGGAGAGACTCTAAGAATTCCCTCTCTAAGCCATGTAGAGTGTATGAGGTGGATGTGGTCAAGACTCAATGGGAAAAGTGCTCATGACATACTAGGGGTTGTAGTGTTTCATTCATGGGTTCCTTTGTAGAGGGTGTGTGGTACCTTTGTCCGCAATGCAGTTTTTCCAAGCCCATTATTTTCCTTTTATATTTCTTTCTTTATATTTTATTTAGCAAAATGAGAGGTTGAAGGTCACTTCCCTAGCATGGTGACCAGATGGTGGAAATGCCAGCCACCAATACCTATTGGAAATGAGAAGGTCGGCTCGTGATGAGACCCCCTTTCTCTCAGCCATGCAATTGAGAGTCACTACCTTGGTTTAGTGACCAGATAATGACAATGTCATACCACTATATATCCATGGATGTGATAGGTTCGTTCATGATGAGACCTCCTATCCTTCAATCTACCTTTCAAGAATTTCTTTGTTATATTATGCTTCCCCTTCCATTCAAAGTGTTTTATTGCTTTCTTGGGTGATCCTTGGGCAAAGCATATAGAAGGTTCATATATGGATTTTATATTTTATCCAACACCAACCCTTCTGGGCCTTTAGCCCCTTCTTCCCATAGAATGAGGGACAACCCCTTCTTAGGTCAATACACCCAAAAATCCCAAGAGATAAGGAAACGAAAGGGGAAAATGATGGAAAATGGTAAGTATGATCAGGAATGGTATGATGGCTCATTAACGGATTTTCGATTAGCAAACCCATTCCCAAAGAATACCACTTATTAGGGAACAATTTCAACAACCAAGGTGAAGCAAGGAAAAATGAATAATATCCAAGCACATATCATGAAATTTAGAGCAATCTAAGATACAACATAAACAAATGCCTTAGGTATTGAAATGATTGTCACCATAATACTGACTTGTACCTCATGGAGCAAGGCCCATTGTCTTCCAGAAGCCAACTGGTGTGGTGGATGAAATTTGTAAACATGTGACCATCTGTGGTGGTGAGTGGGTTTTCCATCTGTGCACAACATACTGCTGGTCATGTAGTCTCTCGACACTCGATATCTCCAACCTGGGGTCCTCAAGACATCATCTCCTTAGTTATCCACAAAATGGGGATAATAGGGCCTAAACCATATCTACTTGGAACTCACTCAATTACATTGTTTGTTAGTGGCAATGTTCCATCCTTTCATACTATTTCTCTTCTCAATGAAGAACAAAATGGTTCAAAATCAATTATGATATGAAAAATTCTTGATGAGCATCACATGGGTAACCTAGAGTTGACTCACTTAGACCCTTATGTTGATGATCCAAACCATTACATTGTTGATACAAATGACTCATGGATTGAGATTATGCATAATGTTATTCATCTGCATATGGTCTACACAGATGAAGATGGAATACTTTCATTACTCCATCCCTCATATATGAACTACAATTACAACTAGGTTTGAATAGTTCAACTGTATTACAGGAAATGGTTTTAGCATGTATTAAACCTAGATATTATATTGGATCTAGCTTGGATGTGACTCCTTTATTAAGAGATGAGTGTTTTTTTAAGATTGATGGGAAAAATTCATTCATTTGGATGGGTTTGTTATACCTACCAAAAATCAAGTTGATTTAATTATCAAGTTAGGTAACTATGTCTGCATTTATTATGAAAATATGCCTGGTTTGTCTAAAGATGAATCATTGTGTATTCCATATCCTATAAAAGTGTTGGACTTCCTAGTGGATGTTTCATCTGGTAAAACATTTTTCTGCATGAGAATATTTGATCATCTCGAGGATGTCATTGGTCAAGGCCACTAGGTTCCTAAAGGTGTGAATTTGCATCCACGCGAGGTTTTTCACACACAAGAAGCATTCTTGATATCATCTGATATCATTGATGGTGTGTGTGTGATGTGTGTGTGTGTGTGTGTGTGTGTGTGTGTGTGTGTGTGTATCCTTTAATGTGTTCTTGAATTATCAATTGATATATGAAAATGATATTTTTAATGTATGTTATTAAATTTTTAATAGATCATGTTAATTGCATTGTTATAAGTGTTGTTGGTGTTTTCTTTACGAAGAGATCTAGTAGAAGGTGGGGCCCAACCACTCGAATGGGGGGATCATTCTTTTTTCAATTTCTTTCCACGAAGGATGAAAATCATACTAGTTTCCAACTTCTTTCAACAAAGGGTGATAATGAGGTTGTTGTAGCTATATTATCTTCCTATAGTGAATGAGTGTGGGTCTCTTATTACCAAAACTTCCCTCTTACACAAAACTCATTAGTTAGCATTCAACATTTACTCATTACTCATTGCTTTCATTTATAACTAGTTAGATGTGAACATATATCAACAATATATCATCAACCAATCATCTCCACAAGGAACACAAATAACACAATATGTAGGTACACATTTTCTTTTTATTACGGACTACAATCCTTGGGGGTTTTCAACAACAACTGAATAGAGTACAACTCTACAAGAGCACCATCTCTATATGCAAGACTCAACTCACATACTCAGTACCAACTAAGATGAGGCAACAATCCTCCATAGATATCAATCTGTCACAGGTATGCGACCTGTCAGTAGTGCAGCATGCGTGTGTACGCACCTTGGTTCACTACAGCCCACGTATGTACATGGACAGTATATAATGCAACATGCGTATACTTCTGAGCAAGTAGAGTTTTTCTTTGCTTCACATACTCAAATCCTCTGCAACCTGCAATCACATTCTCTTCTTTCTTTCATTGTCCAAACTGACCACTAGCCAATCACCACACATCCAAGCTCTCCGATAGCTTATTCATGCTTCTCAACCATAAAATATGAATGCTACTTAAACATGTTTAAGAAACCAATATACTATAGCAATCATATCAGCATTGAATCATAAGAGTGTTGCTCACTCCATCAACCAATCACATCACAACAACATACTAAGAATTCCCTAGGCATTCACCACATAACAACCAATAGTATCCAACAACATAACAATGTAACCATAGCAGAGTCTCAGTGACAAATATGAACCCATAGAATGAAGATCTGGAGCCTACTTCAGTCTTCAGGAGCCTGCCATTAGCTCAAGCATAAATCTCCATGAATTCATCAACTGTACGTGCCCTGTTTTCATACAGCCCGCGTATACCTTAGACACAAAGGTTTCTAAACCTATGAGACTTTTGCCGTCAATATCTCAGACATGCTGAAACTTTGATGCATTCATGAGATCCTCCATATCCTCTCTCTCTCTCTTAGAATAGATATTCAATCATGCTCAAGAGATTCTCAAGAGATGCTCACAAAAGATACACCAAAGGTACCTTTCACAAGAGACCCTAGCCTCTTATTTATACTCTTCATCTTCTAGGTCACTTAACCCACTTCTAGGTCACTTAACCCATTTCTAGGTCACTTAACCTATTTTTCTCATTTTAGGGTTAACTACTTTCCATAATTAGAAAATTTCTCCATTACTTTATTATTTAAATATTCCTTCTTGACTTTGTCACTTTACTTTAATATTTAAATAATCCTTCTTGATTTTGTCACTTTATTCAGAGAGTACTTTCGGATCCATCGCATAGGTTTTATGTTTTTCAACGTTTCGGACCAAACTAGTGTGGTCCATCATCAGGAAAGCGTTGTTTGAAAAATGATGATGGACCACACTAGTTTGGTCCGAAATGTCGAAAAACATAAAACCTATGCGATGGATCCGAAAGTACTCTCTGAACAAAACAATGATCGCAAAAGTCTTTGTCACTTTACTTTATTATTTAAATAGTCCTCCTTGACTTTGTATTTTTACTTTATCATTTAAATAATGATTTCTTCTTTTCAAGAACTTTGACTTCTTTGATGTTTTGGAGATTCAAGCCAACATATGAGGGTCCTCCAACTTTGTAAGGCCATAACTCTCAAACTGTGAGGAGTTATGTGACATTCCACATACCACCAGAAATAACATGACAAGAAATATCCATCCATGATAGTTTCACCAACAAATTCACCGATCTTCATCTCATTATTCAACATATAAGCATGGGTTCTCCGACCATACTTCTAGAATAACTCAACTGCAAAGCGTCTTCCCGTGAGGGATTTCACCATAAGGGGACCACTTTGGAGTTCATCCATTTGTGCACTTTATCAATCATGATAATACTATAATGATCTAACTATGCACCATATATCAAGGAAACCACATTGATCCATCTTCATCTTTGCATCATGTATCAATGACAACTCATTGATCTATCTTCATCTATGCATGACATCCTATGCATCATATACTTGACATCTATCCATTCTTATCAAGGACAATACATATTACATTTGACATCAATCATCAATCAATCAATCCTTTGGAATCAATCAATCACTTGACATCAATCAATGACATCAATCAATCAAACCATTAGCATCAATGACAACATGATCCAACAATATCCCCCTTTGGCATTGATGGAAATACCAACATTTATGTCAACACCAATCATTGATGTCAACATGTAGACAATGCATGCTTTATATCAATAGTCATCAATCATATCAATGCGACTATCTTTCCCCATAAATAAACATCAATCACATCAATGTGATTATCTCTCTCCCTTTGACATCAATGACAAAGGGTCATTCTCCCCTTGGGGCTGCTCCCCCTACTTGAACTCTCCTTGGGGCTGCTCCCCTTATCTTAATGCCTTTGATCTTCCTCTGAATAATCTCTCCCCTTTTGAACGAGGGATATCACTCTGATGTAATGCTGAAGATACATCGCTCATACTCCCCCTGTGACCATTGCTCCCCTTGGAACTATGCCTCTATGCTCTTTCTTCAAGTATAGGGCTCTTTTCTCCTCCTGGAATCATGGGAAGAAGAATGAATCCCCATATGGGTATGTATCCCCTATGTTATAACCCTAAATTACACCATACATGCATACCTAGCATCAGGCCATCTTACTTGTTATTTTTGCCAAATCCATCACTGAATAACTCTTCTAAAAAACCATATTTTTGAATATGCACGCGCCCTGCACCACTACTACCCGCATACACACACTTTTTGCACCTCTACATCTCGTGTACGAATGCTAGATTCACCATTACAGCCCGCGTATACTCACAAAAATTGCAAAAAATAAAAGTTGCAAGAGGATACAGGCTTTTAGGTAGTTTCCTAACCAATTGACTGCCCATAGTCGGTCACCCAACCGAATAAATATCTTTTTGGAATATAAAAGAAGGTGTTGGGGTCCCATTCCTACAAGAATCATGAGAGTAAAGAAACTCTTCCCATTTCAGTATTCCCCCTTGCCCCAATTATTTTCCACCACATTGTGAGTTTGAACCAGAATTCCTTATTCCAGCCCTTTTTCCTCCATTGCAAAAACTTTGCCATTTCCCTAGAGAGAATTGAAGAGGAGAAAGATACATGGAAGCAGTTGGAGCTTGGTGAAGAGGATATTAGGACCGAGTTCGAGGAGCAGTTGCTGGTCTCATATTGTAATTTACTCCGTGATATTAATATAAAGAAGTATTTTTCCGTCCCGCCAAATGATATCTTCAATCTTTATGATTTATTTATATTTTGTTATGATCTCTAACCCACTAATAAATATATAGAATGCATGCTCGTAGTTTTTTGTTTGTCTTTTGGTGAATGTAGGTTGTCCTTGGGAGGAGATCTGTAGTCGGGAAACAATGGAGCGCAAAGGGATCAACACCGGACGCGAGGTTTAAGGTAAGCCTATCAGATCCCTATACTTAGTATTTTATGTATGATTGTGGGGTATTGTCGGGATAACTATTAAAAGTAGGAGACTTTAGACGGTTAGCTCTACCTGCACTTTAGAACCCTAGTGTAGTCTGTAGGGGGTTTTCCCACTACAACACCCTACCATATGACGATCCTTGGAGATATTCATGCATCAACCTCATGCCATACCAACCATCATGAAAGAAAAGATATGTCAATAATAAAATAGAGAATCATGAGTAGAACATCACCCAAATACATCATGTACCAATTGTGTGCCCATCATGCACAACACCCATGTACATCAACCATGTACATCGATACCATATAATGTGCCATAAGATCTCATCAACGTAATGTATCAACCATATGCCAACATGTGCATCTACCAATATGCCAACCATGTGCATCTACTAATATGCCAACATGTGCCTCTACCAATATGGCAACCATGTGCATCTACTAATATGCCAACCATGTGCATCTACCAATATTCCAAACAAGTGTCATATCACTCATGATATGTCTCCATCATGAACCAAGTGTCATAACTATGTATCTCAAGAAAATACCAATTGTTGTCCTAATCAAGTAATACCAATGGTGTACTATCATCAAGCATATGCCATCTATGAGAGTACCAAACATGTACTAAACATGCATCACCACTTGTATCAAGAAATCACATCAACCATGCATCAATACTACAACTCACACATGTGTGCTAAAAACACCATAAAAAATGTGCCAATCAATCTGCTAGTAGGTGCCTCTACCAATGTACTAGAAGTGTACTAGTCATGCATCAACTATAGACTCATCAATGATGTACAACATGATCACCTCATCAACTCACCAACTACATGTCCCAATATGTAGTCCAACCATATGTCAAATGCATGCATCAAGTAAGCTTCCAATAATACATCATAAGATATATCAATGAAACTCAAAATGTGTACTAGCCATGTACACCAACAAATCAACATCAAGTGGGGGTGAATGAGTGTGGGTTTCTTCTTACCAAAACTTCCCTTTACACAAAAATCCTTAGTTAGCATTCCACATTTACTCATTAATAATTGTTGTCATTTATAAATAGTTAGATGTGAACATATATCAACAATATATCATCAACCAATCATCTCCACAAGGAACACAAAGAACACAAGATGTGTGTACAATTTTTATTTTTATTACAGACTACAATTCTTGGGGTTTTTCAGAAACAAATGAATATAGTACAACTCTACAAGAGCACCAGCTCTATATGCAAGACTCAAATTACATCCTCAACACCAACTGAGATGAGGCAAAAATCCTCCACAGATATCAATCTGTCACAGGTACGCGACCTGTCAGTAGTGCAACCTACGTGTGTACGTTCCCTAGCTCACTAAAGCCCGCATATGTATGCGACCAGTATATAACACATCATGCATATACTTTTGAGCAACTAGGGTTTTTCTTTGCTTCACATACTCAGATCCTCTGTAACCTACAATCACATTATCTTATGTCTTTCACTGTCCAAACTGACCACTAGCCAGTCACCACACATCCAAGCTCTCCAATAGCTTATTCATGCTTCTCAAACATACAATATGAATGCTACTTAAACATGTATAAGAAACCCGTATACTATAGCAATCATATCAACACTGAATCATAAGAGTGTTGCTCACTCCATTAACCAATCACATCATAACAACATACTAATAATTCCCTAGGCATTCACCACACAACAACCAATAATATCCAACAAGATAACAATGTAACCATACCATAGTCTCAGTGATAGATCTAAACCCATAGAATGCATATCTAGAACCTACTTCGGTCTTCAGGAGCATGTCATTAGCTCAAGCACCAAACTCCATGACTTCATCAACTGTACATGCCCTGTCTTCATACAACCCACGTATGTACGCATCTTGGCCCCTTGCAACCCGCGTATACCTCATAAACTAGGGTTTATGAACCTCTGAGAATTTTTCCATCAAGATCTCAGACATGCCGAAACTTTGATGCGTTCATGAGATCCTCCATATCATCTCTCTCTCAGAATAGATATTCAATCATGCTCAATAGATACTCAAGAGATTTTCACAAAAGATACCAAAGGTACCTTTCACAAGAGACCCTAGCCTCTTATTTATACTCTTCATATTCTAGGTCACTTAACCCACTTCTAGGTCACTTAACTCATTTCTAGGTTACTTAACCTATTTTCCTCATTTTAGGGTTAACCACTTTCCATAATTAGAAAAGTTCTCCATTACTTTATTATTTAAATATTCCTTCTTGACTTTGTCACTTTACTTTAATATTTAAATAATCCTTCTTGATTTTGTCACTTTACTTTATTATTTAAATAGTCCTCCTTGACTTTGTCTTTTTACTTTATTATTTAAATAACGATTTCTTCTTTTCAAACACTTTGACTTCTTTTACCTTTTGGGGCTTCAAGCCAACATATGATGGTCCTCCAACTTTGTAAGGCCATAACTCTCAAACCATGAGGAGTTATGTGACATTCCACATACCACTAGAAACGAAATGATAAGAACTATCCATCTATGATAGTTTCACCAACAACTTCATTAATATTCATCTCATTATTCAACATATAAGCATGGGTTCTCCAACCATACTTCTAGAATAACTCAACCGCAAAGTGTCTTTCTGCGAGGGCTTTCGCCATAAGGGGACCACTTTGGAGTTCATCCATTTGTGCAATTTATCAACCATGATAAGACTATAATGATCTAACTATGGATCATATATCAAGGAAACCACATTGATCCATATTCATCTTTGCATCATGTATCAATGAAAAATCATTGATCCATCTTCATCTATGCATGACTTCATATGCATCATATAAATGACATCTATCCATTCTCATCAAGGCCAATACATATTGCATTTGACATCAATCATCAATAAATCCTTTGGAATCAATCAATCACTTGACATCAATCAATCAAACCATTGGCATCAATGACAACATGATCCAACAGTTATATACTTGAAAATTATGTGTTTGTTCGGTTTGAAATTTGAACTAAAAAAGAGCCTAAATCCAACCTTTGTTAACCTTGTCAACTTGTCAATAGTAGGTGGTTTTATATTTGAATATCAAATTGTTTGCTAGGAGACCAAATTAACTTGGATTTGAGGGGAGGGATGAAATTGAGTACCTCTTAAAGGAAGGACTTATTTCCTTGGTCTATATTTCCTCAAAGAGAAGTATAGATACATAAATGGATATTGCTATCTCAAATAAGAAAAGTTTTTTTTAATACATATCACCTATGTCTATTACATATTTAGTGTTTATGTGTTCACCTAAACAATGAAATCCCCTTATATAGATCAATACTTCAGTGATATTCTAGGTAGAAGGCTCCACTTCCTCATAATATTGTAGTTATTTTCTTGCTTCCTCTTTTTGCACAATTTTTTCTTCCTTTTGAAACTCTAACACTATGGGGTTTGAGCATTCATCTTTGGAGTCCTTTCTATAACCTTTTTTTTCTCCTTTAGACATTTCAAGCACCAATCTAATTTGTAATAAATTCTTTATGATTGATTATCTTATTTTCTTAAACTCTACTTTGGCCTCAATTCTTTAAGAGTGAATACATTTCTTTACACAACTCACTTTACTTAATATATCACTTTATGTTTCAAATGAACCATTTGAGCCACCGCATATTACTCTATCATTAAATTGATACCTTTTAAGCATGACGAGATTTGTTGATGAGACAACATCCACCCCCTAATTGAAGTATTTGTCCACACTTCATTGACAAGTATTGGTAAGTAGAGAACCACAAACTATGCGATAAGGGTTTATGGTATTCAATGGGTTAGGGATATTAATAGAAACATCATTATTAACCTAATTTTTGCAATTAAAAATAAATATTTCAACTAAATTGTTGAGAAATGTGATAGATATACCTGAGATATGATCAAACCAAATAGTGAAGAGGTTTTGTCATATTGGAATGGGTTGAAACTTTCTAAACATGTTTGTTTTAGTACCGACTTTGCACAGGTTGAAATACTTCCTTGTCACTATTTTCTTTAGTGACCGAGTAATCATAATGTTTGATTTGAAATTGGACTCAATAGTATCAGGTCTCCCTCAAAGATATCATCTTTAGAGTCTCCAATATAATGAGCATGAAACAAGTTTGGATCTTCTTTGAAATTTAATTATTCACAAGTTGGAATCTTCTTGTACAAGCTAGGGATGATAAGTGAATAGGTTGGAAGTTTTATCAACAAATTCCATGACCACTTGTTTTGTTGTTGGTGGTAAACTTCGCAACAAATTCTATTGGTGGAGGCAAACTCTATAGAAAATTCTATTTTTCGCAAACTCTACAACAAATTTTGTTGCATAGTAAGTTTACAACCAACCTTCTAGGTAGTAAATTATACAACAAAATTTGAATATATGAACTCTATATCACATCATTTTTCATAGTGTCTCTGTAGCATATTTGCAAGGATTGAAATTTGTAATTGTTATAGGTTCTTGCAGTTATTTTCAAAATGATGGAGATTTGGAATTACAAAGCCAAAAATAAAACTCTAGGAGGGATTTCAACCCCCTTCTCCTCCTCTAAAAGGAGGCATGTTTCGAATTACACCACAAGAGTAAAATGACTAAAATGTACTCCCATTTCCAAAAACTTGCAACTTAATTATGTTGTACTCACATTCATGCAAATGTGCTATTACATTCAACAAACCTACAGAGTAAAATGTATTGTGGAGCTTATTATATAAATAATTAGGAGAAAAAGAGAAGGTAAAGGACCTTATGCTAGAATGCTATAAATGGAAAAAACTAAAGTCATTTTGAAGGCATTTTGTACACCAATTGAAGTCATTTTGTACACCAAGAGATGGCAGCCTACATGCATCACAAGTAGATATTGTGCTTCATGAAACAATATAGGTTTCATAGTACTTTATCAAACCTTCCCTAGATGTTTCAAAGTTGTTTAAATAACCTTTAAAATTTTCCATACGGAAATGGTTGTCAATCAAACAAGGAACAAAAGACTTCTCCAAAGTCCAAACCATATTCAAAACATTTCTAAGCACAATTTCCATTTGAACCTAAATGATTTGTGTATTGTAATAGTAGAGACATAAAGAGTCTTCTCAAAGTAACTCTTGAGATCATAAATCCCAATTAAGTGCCATATAATAAAAGGAATGAAGCACAATCTGCAGGAAAGAACCAATATTTTGACATACAAAATCCAACATGACTGCCATTTAGCCTTCAAATTTTAGTTCTACTAAAAACTTGAATGCCTTTAAAGTAGAATTCTTCATAAGCATATTGTCACTTCTTAATGTTGCACTATTTTTTGGATAATATATGAAGAACACTAAAGAAAATAACCGAAATTGTATTCCATATAAAAAAGGGATAAATCTTTCAAACACCACAAATTTGGATCATGAATGAAGATAGTTCTGCAAGGCGCAAAAGAAACTTAGAACATAGATATGGATACTTACAAGACTATAAATTTGGTTGACAATATTTTCATAGTGTAATGCAAGGCCACCAATACCTAGCCTATGAGGACTTCCGTGTGCATTCTTTTTGCTGAGAATGTTTTCACTTTTCAAGTCTTCCATAACATAAAATATGAAAATTAGAAATGATATACAAAATAAATCGAAACTATGTTTTCTTTTAAACCAACACTACAAATAGGTTTTAGATTTGCAATCATAAACAATTAAATATTCCAAGATTGACAAATATGAAATTGCATAAAATTTAAAAGGAGGGACTTAAGGTAAAGAGAAATCATGTGAAATATAGGAGGATGAAAACATCAAGTTGAAAATATAATCATTAAAGAATATCCTTGTGACGATGTGGAGAGTGAAAAGTAGGAGCAATAAATTGTGATAGACTATGTCAAATGAGATGGAGGAGAAGCATGATTGAGTGCATTCCGAAGGAAGCAGAGGAATATATTACAATAGAAAATACACAAATAGGTTTGCAAAAAAGTGAAGAGGCACCATTAGAGGAGGTGCATGAAGGAACCTTTGAATACCATAATATATTTTGTGTTGTTTTCTGTGTACATATGAAAGGAAAAATAATGAGAAAATTGTTGAATATGACCATGAAGAAGTTGAATATTCCCTTGAAAAGGATGAGATAATCCCTACATACAGGTTATGCATAAATATGAACATTATGGACAATGTGAAGGTTTCCATGTTTGAGGATGATATCCAAGGAGTTCATGAATTCATAATAGTCAAATGTATTCAATGAAAAACAATGATTTCTAAAGAGGAAGATATGTCAAGAGAGAGCCATAGTTCGATACAACAATGGTTAGCTAATGACGAATTTGGGCCAAGTATGTATGTTTCTAAGAAGATAGTACTTGGTTGTGCATGCAAAGTGAATCCAAAGAAGAGGATTCCATGAGTGAAGAGGTGACAACAAGGAGACTACAACAATGATGAAGGGTGTATAGTTAGTGCAACAAGAAGTGAAGATAGTGAAATAAGGCATGTAGGAAATTGATTTTTTTTTTACAGTAGATTGAAGAAGTAGTGAGGAGGATTAACAATGAGTATGTGGATATTGAAGAAGAAATGAGGAGGATTAACAATGACAAGTATGTGGAGTGGAACATAAGGATTGTGGAAACAATGATAATCTTATTGGGTAAGTTAAAGGACCCCATATGGGATAGACGAAACAATAAATGGTTTTGAACTTAGAGGATAAGGAAAAAGACAATAAATATCCCGTAGGATGCTTGTAGGATGGAATCTCTTCCCACATGCCCCTATGGGAAGAGATGTCATGCTACATGCATCCATCTCTGGCCACAAGGGCCTGTTGGCAGAGATGGCATCCTACAGGCATGTAGTATTCTTGTAGAATGGAATCTTTTCCCATGGGCTACAAGCCTAGGATTCTTGTAGAATGGAATCTTTTCCCACGGGCTACAGGCCTATAAAAGACTCAAAATTAAAATTAGCAAAATGACTCCTTCCTTTATGCCATTCCTACTTGATGTAATAGTATTTTTAGCAAAATTAAAATTAAATTTAGATGTAATAGTATTTTTAGCAAAATGACTCATTCCTTTATGTCATCCCTACTTGATTTGATGGTTTTAGTTGGGGTTTGACTTATTTTTGGGAAGCCTCTTATTATCCATGTTGTTTATCTTATTCTTGTACATTAAGTACCTAATCATAGTTATAAATTATAGGATAAGATAAGATATGGTGTATTTCCTTTTATTTTGAGATTATAAATTATGGAATTCTTTTAGTTTTGCTTTATCATTCTCCCATATTCTCTATAAAAACTACATTCCCAAATTTCATATCCATATAAAACAACCAAATTACTTGACATCCATATACATTACTTGACATCCATATACCACATCCATATAAGATAATTGATAAAATCTCTTTTTCTAAATAATTTTTTTCAATCATTTTTTTTCCACAACTATTTTAACCTTTTTATACCGAATATAAAATTCCCAACAATTTATATCCCACTCTACTAAGAATTTGATTATCCTAAGCATTGATTATTTCGTCTAAAAACTAGAATTTTAATTACCTTTCTCTGACTCACATCAACATTGATTATTTAACATCAAGTATTTGATTTGAAGTGCTCGCCCTTGATTTTGCAGAGAATCATTCGAGAGAGACATCAAAGGTATCCCCACATTAAAAAGAAACAGTGCAGAGGTAAAGTCCAAGAAAAAGGATATCGTTGCTTCTCCATCCACACTCGTCATTGTGCCTGCTTCTACTTCTACTTATGCTCCTCCATCCACACTCGTCGTTGTGTCTACTTCTACTTATGCTTCTCCATCCACACTCGTAGTTGTGCCTACTTCTACTTCTAGTGAGGCAGTTTGAAGAGACTCAACAAAAAAACAAAACTGGGAATTATGTCCAGACAAACGTATCAGCAGGTACTTATATTTACGAAGGACCTTCATTGATTCTCTGGATATAATTCATAATCCAATCCTAAAAATGTATCATGTAAATCTACCTAATGATGTAATGCTTATATAGGCCGCAGGAAAAATGGTTTTATTCGCAACAAGCCATTTTCGGGCTACGTATGTCATCGTTGCCTCACACCAAGTTTGCTATATCTATCAAATACATAGTTAATTTCGAATAGATAGGTGGACAACCCTGACACATTATTCCATTGAATTAATTGGTCTTTGATTACAGATTGTGAGGGTTCTCTATACTAAATAAACTCTGACTTCTAATATATGTGTATTTTTTTTTTTTTTTAACAGATGATCACTACATTCGGGATTGTCCCACTAATGGTGATCCTGCATATGAAAATTATAGAAGACCTCCAGCGAAGAGATTTAATGTGAGGCCGTCCGTCCCAAATCTGAATTATGGAGTAACAATGTCCGTGGTTCCCGACACCTTGCCAGTATATAACCAAACCAAATCACTTTTTAACTACAATGTCGCTCAAGGTTATCCCAATCCTGCACAAGGATTTCCACCCGTTCAATTTTTCCTCGGGTAAGGGATGCAAGGAAGAAGGAATTCTTCCATCCACAGTAACAATTACTCACGGGGAAGAACTCATTGTCCTAACAATACATTGCATCCTGATCAGAGTTAGAATGTGAATGACATGAAAAGAGAGATGTTGAATCAACAACCACATCAAGTTACTCACGACAATCAAAATATGGGTCCTCCACCTGCAAAGGTGCGACGACTCAGTAATGATCGTGAAGGTGTCGACGAACATGAAAGTGGAACCGAACAATTCATCTTACAGTCTTGTAGGATGGAAAATCTACCCAAAGTCATGTGGGTAGAGTTGGGATATTTACCATCCTACATGTTTGTTGGATGGAAAAAATTCCCACAGGCCTGTGGTAAAATTTTCCATCCTACAAGTCTATAGGATGAAAAATTTACTCACAAGCCAGTGGGTAAAGTTTTCAGGCTTATGGGTAGAGTTTCCATCCTACATGCCATCTATGTTTAAGTGTTGGAAAATTTCACATAAAGTGACCTCTCACTAAAATTTGAGAGGATCATTACATCATAAACCAATAAAAAAAAATCTAAACTAATAAAGCTCAAAACCCTATAATCTATTATAGTAGACCTACAAATTGGCAGAGTTGTCTTCTAAGATGGAAACTCTACCCACAAGATCTTAGCTTCCCCACAAGTTTGTATGTATAATCATCAATGAATCTTCTGCATGGGTCACTATATTAATAAATACACGTGCCTATGAATTTTTCCAAAAGTAACTTGTAAATGATATCAATCTCAACACCCATGCCCACAACAACATATTTAATTTTCTTACCCATTAGTGCAACAAGAACTTGCAAATCTTCATTTCAAAATGCACTATTTTACTTGCCCACATTGGGTGTTAATTTGGAAACTCATTCCCATTTTCATACAAGAAACATCCTAGGAAATAATATATCTTCCTCATACATGCATATTCTCGTTTTTTTCCAACTCAATAGATTAGTCCCTTGTCTCGCACCTTTATGTCCTCTCTAATCTTGCTACGAGACTTCAATCAATTATGAGTCTTTAATTTGTGGATATTTTCCTATCCTTTATAGATTTTAATGCTTCCTACATGACCTTTCGTTTCTTCCCATTGTCAACTCAGTTTTTAATCATTCCATGGATCTTCATGCTTTGCTTCCTTATCTCCATAATCTCATAGGTGAGATCTCATGGATGTAAACTATTCTTTTTACTTCAAATCCTTATTCACTTTTATCATCATGAAATCCTATGTGAACTTGGGATACTTATGCATCTCATGATGTCATGGTCCACAATGCATACATACTCCAAAATCAATGATGGGAGTATAAATGCAAATTTTGCATGGTATGTCCACACACCCTCTATAGAAAACATTTACATGATTTTCTACTTCTTAGTAATACTGCATTATTATCATCTTTTTCTAGTACTCACAATGAATTATAACACACTTTTTATGATTCTCCTTTTATCCTAGCATGGACATTAGAGAAATTCTAATTGCTTTATCCTCTTATTCTTTTATCCTTTCAAATCTGCATTGGTTTCTCAAAATTTCTAGGTAATCTATCCAAATTTTGTTGATTAAAGTTGGTTGTAATTGATGTCAACCCTTGAAGAAAGTCCGGTAGCGAATTCTGGTAACACAAAGATTTGGGAAATGGACCTAATATTGTTTCATGTATAATGGTATGCGTTTTACTATATTTGAAGGTAATACTATTCTATATGGATAGTAAATGTCATGCCATTTTTGGTGATATGTGGAACATCACATAACTCCTCATGGTTTGAGAGTTATGGCCTTACAAAGTTGGAGGACCCTCATATGTTGGCTTGAAGCCCCAAAAGGTCAGAGTCAAAGAGCTTGCAAAGAAGAAATTATTATTTAAATGATAAAGTAAAGTAACAAAGTCAAGAAGGATTATTTAAATACTAAAGTGAAGTGACAAAATCAAAGAAGATTATTTAAATGATAAAGTGAGGTGACAAAGTCAAGGAGGAATACTTAAACGATAAATTAATGGAGAAATTTCTAATTATGGAAAGTGGTTAACCCTAAAAATGACGAAAATAGGTTAAGTGACCTATAAATGGGTTAAGTGACCTAGAAATGGGTTAAGTGACTTAGAAGATGCTTCTAATGAAGATATTTGGAGAGTATAGATAAGAGACAAGGCTCTCTCATTTCACATCAGACTTGAGCATATTGAATATCTATAGGTGACTGAGGTAATCAAAGGATATCTAAGACAAATTTCAGAGGGAAGGTGAATAAAAGAAGTCTGGAATTCAAGGGGCGATAAATTCTTTTGATGATGCTTTCTAAGGTATGTTATTTACAGGTCATCTCACCATTTTCGCAATAATTTTTTTTCTAGAATGATTCAGAATGTGAAATTGATAGGCCATTGAGGATACATATCCAAGTATCCATGGTAAACAATTCAGATTGTGGGTCATTGTATTTTTGGAGTTACACTCCGTGGAAAATATGGTTTGTGGCTAGTCCTGAAACTAGTCTAAAACACATGTTTCGGGTAAAAATGTCATAACTTCTTCATAACAAATCCAAATTCAGTAAGACCAAATGTAGTGGTTAGAGTACATCCTGTATTATTATTTGTAACATTTTCAAATCCATTCAACAAATATTCCATACGAGGAACGCTCTACAAGTTCACTCTCTAGAATATGCCAAAATTAGCAAGGTATGCCATTTTTGCTATAACTCCTTTTCTGAGAGGTTCCAATTTGTGACACCTAGAGGAGTTGCATGAAAAAAAACTGAAGAAAATTGTGTAATACTTTCAGATATTCATTCATTACATGTACATAGTTATGATTATTTCAAGTTAGGGTTGTTGACTAATCCCAAACTAGTCATGTGAGACTAAAGAAAATTTTGATGAAAATGCTAGTCTCTTGCTATGAACGTTAAGGAAGGTTTGCAGGTATGTGATCATATACACCCTGTCTATTACAGAGTTGCAAATCTTATTTGGATGATGAAATTGATGAGGGATTTTGGTTAAGGTACATGTTGAGTACATGGTTGAGACAAATAGTTGATGAGTTGGCACATACATGAGGTGTATAGTTGATGATGTTGGTACATATTGATGAGTCATAGTTGATGAGTAGTTGACACATGATTGGTACATACTTGGTACATGGTTGGATGCACTTGTTTATGGTACATGCTGATTACAAGTTGTTTGATTCATGTTGGTGCATGGTTGATGCACTTGTTTATGGTACAGGTTGATTACAGGTTGAGGTACATGTTAATGCATGGTTCAGGTTTATTGGTACAGGTTTACAATGATATATCTCACAGTGATAGTGTGACAATGGTTCCATCATTCTACTTTTACTTCAGGGAGGTTGGACGGGGCAAGGAGAGGTGGTTGTAGCCACCTTCCAGTTGTAGCCGTAGAACATAGGGGGTTGTATCCTCCTTCTGGTTGTAGCCAGACAATAGGGGAGTTGGAGCTTCCTTCAGGTTGTAGTCTGAGAAACAAGGGGGTTGGAGCCTCCTTCCAATTGCAGCTAGAAAACAAAGGAAGTTGGTGCTTCCAATGAATGTAATTATTCAAGACATATACGGAAAAACTTTTTTTGGTTTTCTCCTTCTTTGGGTTTCCACGTAAAACATGGGTGTACTGTGTATGTGTATGATTTTTCATTTTTTCATTGCTTATTTACTTTGCAGTTATTGGATGATAATGCTACATTGATATAAAACTTGGATTATATGGTTAAAAAGGATTAAATTTCTCTATTACTGATTCACCCCCCCTCTCAGTAATCCAACAATTGGTATCAGAGAAGGTTCCTTCATAAATCAATTTAACCACTGAAAGGTAGATCATGGAGAGCAACAACTTGTATAAAAATGGAATACCATAGTTCAATGGACAGAAGTATGCATTTTGGAGCATAAGGATGAAAAAATATATACAGGCACATGGATTTGAAATTTGGCAATCAATTGTAGATGGATACATAGCACCAACAATTCTGCCAACAAATGACAAAGTAGTGAAACTCGGTCAGAATAATTCCAAAGCCAAAAATGCACTTTTGAATGGTCTTGGTGAAACAATATTCACCAAAGTTGCACATTGTAAATCCGCTAAAGAGATTTGGGACAAATTTCAAAATATTTATGAAGGAGATTCTAAAGTCAAAGCTGCAAAGATTCAAACTTACAAAGGTCAATTCAAACAACTTAAGATGAAGGAAGATGAGAATATTGCAGCGTAATTTTTACGAGTTGATGAAACAATAAATGTAATCATAGGATTGGGAGAAGAAATCAAAGAATCTGTAATTGTTCAAAAGGTACTAATATATCTTCCTATGAGATTTGAACCTAAGATATCATCACTAAAATAAAGATTAGTTCTAAAATCGATAAGCATGGACGAATTACATGGAATCTTCACAGCATATGAAATGATATCTGAACAAGAAAATCCAAATATAAAATAAGCATCCTTCAAAGAATCCAAAAATTCAAAGCAAAAGGGAAGGAAAAAGAATAACATAGCAACAATAGTGGCGTCTCAAAAGATGATGAAGAAGTGGCCAACTTTGTCAAAATACTAAACAAGGGAACCGATGATAGGTATAGAGGTAAGCTTCCTTTAATTTGTTTTAATTTTGATGGTATTGGTCATTTTGCTAACAAATGTCCTTATAAGAAAAAGAGAAATGATGAAGGTTACTCAAAAGGCAAACAAAGATATAAAGGAAAAAGAACCACAAAGAAAGTTTTCAAGAAAAGCTTATGCACCAAAGAAGACATTTCATCATCAGATGAAGATGAAGTTAGTGACAGTGAGACATAAAGATTTCTATTCATGGCAGGAGAAGACTCTGATAAATAAGACTCCGAAGAAGAATATGAAGAAGCCGAAGAAGAATATGAAGAAGTTGAAGAAGAAATTGAAGAGGTAGAAGTTGACTACCGAGATGAATTAATGTGTTCTATAGAAGTTATCAGAAGAGAAACAAAGAAAAACAAGAAACTAAAAGCATAACTAGACAAGATAGAAGACACTCAAGAACTAGAACAAATGATCACAAATTTGAAGGTTCAAATAGAAGAAGACAAAAGAATTGAAGAAGCACTCAAAGAACAACTAGAAGAAAAAGACAAGATCATTGGAAATTTGGAAGCATATATTTTTACATTAAGAAAGGATCTTCAAAAGAATAATATGCAGAACAACTCAAAAGTTTTGGATGACATTATCAATAGTCAAAAATCTCATCATGACAAGTCCGGACTTGGATACAATCAGACAGAAAAATGATCAAGCTCCAAAACAATGAAACAAGAAACACATCCAAAAATCTATGCAGAAACAATCAAGGGGGATAGGAATATCTACAAGGAAGATTACAGGGACACTCCTCCATCGAGAAGATTTAGATTTAAGAGTCAACAACCTATAGATAGGCCTTAGGAAGAAGAAGAATTTATAAGAGTACCTCCTTTCAGAAGATCTTCAACTCTTAGGTATAAAACTATATTTTTTGGTTTATGTTATGAATGTAATAATTTTGGACATAAAGATGTGAATTGCAGAGCTAACAATAGGAACACAAACAACTTCGAAATTCATACACAAAAGAGTTATCCAAAAAACCCTAGTGAAACACAGAGAAGAATTTACAATAGGTTTGAATCTTTGAGCACTGAAGTGGAATGTTACAAATGTAACAATTTTGGACACATGGACAAATATTGCAGAATGGCAGTCCATCCTAGAGAACTACAACATAATAACAATAGTCATAGACATGAACCTCAGAAAATGACATGGATGAGAAAGCAGGATCAATATAGCAATGAAGAATGCACACTCTCTCTACAAGCTAAGAAGAAGAAACGTGGTTGGTATGTTGACAGTGGTTGTTCAAAACACATGATAGGTGACAGAGACATGTTTCTTACATTACAAAATGAAAGAGATGGATCAGTCTCCTTCGGAAATGATGATTCAACTAAAATCATTAGAAAATACACAGTCAAAATTGGGAACAAGAATACCAAGGAAGAAAATGTTCTACTAGTAGAAGATATGAAATATAATATTTTAAGTGTGAGTCAAATGTGTGACCAATGTTATAAAGTTACTTTCGATTCACAAAAGTGCGAGATAAGAAAATAAGGTTCACGAAAATTGATTGCTACAACTGCGAGAACTTCAAGCAACATATATGTATTAAGTGAAATTGGAAATGAAAAGTGTTGTCTAGGAAAGGAAGATCAAAGTTGGTTATGGAATAGAAGAATGGATCACATGCATTTTGATAACCTTGTCAAAGTCAGCAGAAGAGAAGCAGTCAGAGAAATGCCCCGGATCACGAAACCAACCAATACTTTATGCAAGCATTGTTAACAAGGAAAGCAAACAAAGACTAGGTTCAAATCAAAGGAATATTCAACAACAAGACCACTGGAAATTGTGCATACTGATCTAGTTGGAATAAAAGGTTTAAAATATGAGAAATACTTTATGTTATTAGTTGATGATTATACAAGAATGACTGCAGTTTTCTTTCTCAAGAATAAGTTAGAAGCTTTTGAACACTTCAAGATCTACAAAGAAATGGTTGAAAATGAAATGGATTCAAAAATTAAATGCTTGATAGCTGATAATGGAGGAGAGTTCACTTCAAAGGAATTTATGGACTATTGCAACATTCATGGAATAAAAAGGCAATTATCCATTTCTAGGACACCTCAATAGAATGGAGTTGTTGAAAGAAAGAATAAGATAGTACAAGAAATGACTCGAACAATGCTAATGGATTCCAAATTGATAGATACATTTTGGACACAAGCAGTGCATACAACAATTCACATTCAAAACAGAGTAATGCTCAGAAACAACATGACAAAACTCCCTACGAGCTATGGAAAGGAAGACCAACAAATGTGAAGCACTTCAGAGTTTTTTGAAGAAAATGCTACATCAAAAGAGAAGATGGCAAAATGGGAAAGTTTGACTCTCATGTGGACAAATGATTACTTTTTAGTTACTCAAGTACAAGGAAAGCATACAAGTGTTACAATTTGAGATTGAACAAAGTTGTAGAAAA
Source organism: Picea engelmannii (assembly GCA_009831015.1). Lineage (NCBI taxonomy): Eukaryota > Viridiplantae > Streptophyta > Pinopsida > Pinales > Pinaceae > Picea > Picea engelmannii. Next base: position 16,862 of record ML835604.1, on the reverse strand, counting down.
CATCAACGTACTCTCATGTGGACAAATGATTACTTTTTAGTTACTCAAGTACAAGGAAAGCATACAAGTGTTACAATTTGAGATTGAACAAAGTTGTAGAAAACATCAACGTAACAATTGATGAAACAGGCAGACCATAATCAAAGGAAGAAGAAAATGAATCAATGGAACAACTTTTCGAAGAAGAAGCAGAAGATGAAAAGGAAGTAGAAGAGGAAGACGAGGAGAATTCGATAGAAGAAGAAGAACAAGTTCAACAAGTGCCTCCAAAGACACCTAGTAGGCAAGTACAAAGAATCATCCTTTAGATCAGATTATCGGAAACAAATACGTAGGAGTTGAAACTAGAAGAAGAATCTATTCACCAGAACAAACACACCTAACACTGACATCTACGATTGAACCAACCTATTTTGAAGAGGCCAGCAAGGATGAATTTTGGAACAAGGCCATGGATGAATAATTGGATCAAATAGAGAAAAATGACACTTGGGAATTGGTTCCAAGACCAAAGGATAAGAATGTGATTGACACAAAGTGGGTATACATGAATAAATTGAACGAATATGGATAGGTTACAAGGAACAAAGCTATATTGGTATGAAATTATATGCATAGGTTGAAGGAATCAACTTTGAAGAGACATTTTCCCCAGTTGCTAGAATGGAAGCAATCCGATTGCTTTTAGCTTATGCATGCTCTAAAAATATTAAAGTGTATCAGATAGATGTAAAATCATATTTTCTAAATGGGGAACTTGAAGAAGAAGTATACATTGAACAACCATAAGGATTTCAATTGTCAGAGAATGCAGACTATGTGTGCAAATCAAAGAAGGCATTGTATGGTCTAAAACAGGCTCCTAGAGCATGGTACTCTAGACTGGATAAATATCTACAGTAGGCAGGGTTCAGAAAAGGAAGTGCATACAACAACCTCTACATCAAGGTNTTAATTGAAGTTTATGTTGATGATATTATTTTTGGTAGTGATGATGACAAGTTAAGCCAAACATTTGCAAAGGATATGCAGAATGAATTTGAAATGTCATTACTTGGAGAACTATCCTTCTTTTTGGGACTTCAGATACATCAAAGCAACCAAGGAATTTTTATTTCTCAAACCAAGTATATTAGAGAAATGCTAAAGAGGTTCGGAATGGAAGATTGCAAATCATTTATAACTCCCATGCAAACCAATTTCAAGTTAAGAAAACATGATGATTCAAAGTATATAGATTAGAGGCAATACAGGTCAATGATTGGCAACCTACTATATGTGACAACATGTAGACCAGATGTAATGCAGGTAGTTGGATAGGTGGGACGATTTGAAGCAACATCAAAGGAATCACATGTATTAGCAGTGAAGAGAATTATCAGATATCTCAAAGGAACATAAGAGTTTGGATTATGGTATCCAAAAGGAAAGGATCTATCTCTTATTGCCTACACAAATGTAGATTTGGAAGGTTGTATTGATGACTGACGAAGCACCAGTGGAGAAACGTTCTACTTGGGTGAGTGTTTAGTATCATGGCTAAGCATGAAACAATAATCAATATCTCTATCTACATATGAGGCAGACTATATTGCAACAACAACATGTTGTACACAGGTTCTTTGGATGAAACAAACTTTGATAGATATACAGGTTGAGTATTATGAGCCCATTCCAATCTATTTCGATAATGCAAACGCCATTGGTATCTCAAAGAACCCGACGATGCACTCCAAGATGAAGCACATTCCAATCAAGTATCACTTTCTACAGGAACAGGTTGTAGAAAAGAACATCAAAGTTGAGTATGTGGGCAAAAAAGAACAAGTGGCAGACATCTTTACAAAACCACTTCCACGAGAATCCTTTGAGTATCTTCACCAGAGACTTGGAGTTATTTCTATTCATAAATGAATGCTTTTGAATGCTTATCTTATATTTCTTATATGTACACGAGGAAGCATCATAAAGAGGACAGTTCAATCAGGGGGAGAAACCCCGGATGGAAAGATACCTTTTCCATTGATGACAAAGAGGGAGAGATTCATCAAATGCAGAGGAAAAAGGCATGATTCCAGGGGGAGCAATGGTCACAAAGATGCAGAGGACAGAGGCATGGTTCTAGGGGGAACATGAGTGCTATGATTTTAGTATGCATGAAATGATTTTAGTATTGCATCAGAGTGTTTCCATGAATTTCAAAGGGGGAGATTGTTAATTAAGGTTGGTTGTCATTGATGTCAACCCTTGAAGAAAGTCTGGTAGCGAATTCCGGTAGCACAAAGGTTTGGGTAATGGAACCAAGGTTTTTTCATGTATAATGGTATGAATTTTAATATATTTTAAGGTAATACTATTCTATATGGATAATACATGTCATGCCATTTATGTTGGTATGTGGAACGCCACATAACTCCTCACGGCTTGAGAGTTATGGCCTTACGAAGTTGGAGGACTCTCATATGTTATCTTGAATCCCCAAAAGGTCAAAGGAGTCAAAGAGCTTGCAAAGAAGAAATTATTATTTAAATGATAAAGTAAAGTGACAAAGTCAAGAAGGATAATTTAAATAATAAAGTGAAGTGACAAAATCAAAGAAGATTATTTAAATGATAAAGTGAGGTGACAAAGTCAAGGAGGAATATTTAAATGATAAAGTAATGGAGAAATTTCTAATTATGGAAAGTGGTTAACCCTAAAAATGAGGAAAATAGGTTAAGTGACCTAGAAATGGGTTAAGTGACCTAGAAGATGCTTCTAAGGAAGATATTTAGAGAGTATAAATAAGAGGCAAGGCTCTCTCATTTCACATCACACTTGAGCATATTGAATATCTATAGGTGACTGAGGTAACCAAAGGATATATAAGCCAAAATTTAGAGGGAAGGTGAAGAAAAGAAGGTCATAATTCAAGGGAGGATAAATTCTTTTGATGATTCTTTCTAAGGTATGTTATTTACAGGTCATCTCACCATTTTCGTAATAATGTTTTTTTTAGAATGATTTAGACTGTGAAATTGATATTCCATTGAGGAAACATATCCAAGTATCTGTAATGAACAATTCAACTTATGGGTCATTTTATTTTTGGAGTTACACTCCGTGGAAAATAGGGTTTGTGGCTAGTCTTGAAACTAGTCTAAAAAAGGTGTTTCGGGTAAAAACATCATAACTTATTCAAAACAGATCCAAATTTAGTAAGACCAAATGTCTTGGTTAGCATACAATATTTAGTATGTTGTGTAACATTTCAACAAGGTCTACATGCTCTACACGGTCTCTCTCTAGAATAAGCTAGAATTCAACAAGGTATGTCGTTTTTTCTATAACTCCTTTTCTGAGAGGATCCAAGTAGTGACACATGGAGGAATTACATAAAACAAACTACCATAAGTTTTTCCATATCATTTGATGCCCTACATATATTTATATTGAATGATACTTTCATATTTTCTATGAGGATGGGACAACCTGTGTAGAGTTTCCATGTAGGATGGAAACTCTTCCCATAGTTAATCGGCTTGTGGGAAAAGTTTCCATCCTACATGGAAAATCTTCCAGGGTTGTCCCATCCTCATAGAAACTATGAAAGTATCATACATAGGAATGATATATACACGATATTTTTTTTATTTTATTAAAGACGAGATTATCATGAGGTTTTTAGTACCTTTCAAAATAAAAACTAACAATACAAAGATTTCAAATGTATTGAATTGGTTAGTTTGTGTACTCAATACAGAAGAATCATCTCAGTCTCATCTAACTATTATCCTCAATGAAATGGACTAGCAAAGTCCAACAATATATATTTATTAAAAATTATTAAGAAGACATTAGGAGACAAAAAAAAATGTTGGAATAGTAAATTGAAGTAAGAAGTGTGGGATTATAGGATTACGAGGAATAAGATAACTAGGAAAATCCATTTTGAATTAGTGTATGGAATGGATGTGACATTACCGATTAATTTGAATATTTTAGTATATAAAATGATGCATCATTCTACAAAAAAATAGGAGGTTCTACAAGGAATTGTAGACCAACTAGTGGAACATAATGAACATATAAAATATCTTAACTAGATTGAGGTTTACCAAGGCAAGACATAGAAGGCATTTGACAAAGAGATGAGGCAAAGAAGATACGAAGTATGAGAATCATTTTTTTTATGGGATAAGAGGAATGGTAATTTGACTATGGAAAATTTATAACCTCTAGTTGGGGCCATTCAATGTTAATGATGTGTCCATATCCAAACACTGTCACACATTTGAATATAACCCAAGTCCAGCTAGAAACTCTGCCCATAGGATTTTGGGCATAGTTTCCATGGTAGAGCATGGGAATAATATGGAAACTCTGACCACAGGCCCATGGGAAGAGTTTATGGCTGGACATGGGTCATCTTCAAATGTCTAACAATGTTTGGGTTTGGACACATCATTAACATTGAATGGCCCCAACTAGAGGTTATAAATTTCAAATGGGAAGAGTTTTTTTCTAGGATGGAAACTTTGCCCACAAGCCTGGAAACTCTTCCCATAGGTTTGTGGACACAGTTTCCATCCTAGATGGAAGCATTTAAATAGAGAGACAAATTCCTCCCAATTTTCCATAGAAATCATTCTTATGCAAGGAGGAATGGATACCTCTAGTAGGAAGTGGACCAAATACCTCCACATCGTCCAATATAGTTGTAATAAAGCATGGCATGTCTCAACTAGTCAATTACCTTTTGTGGTTTGTTATAGGTTTCAACCCCTTTCAACATATAAGATTCTAGTGGCCCTCTCTACCTCGTCCATGTCACATGAACAAGAAGAACGGGACAAAGGCATTGCTTTTCCTAGAGCACTCAATGCAAGTGCATACCAAATCATGAAAATTCTACTTAAGACATGGACCAGATATAAATATCTCCAAGATGAGAATATGATTCAACATTAGTTTGACTGAAAAAATTAGTTTGGCTCTGATTGGATAGAATAAAGTTTTGGAACCAGTAGCATCACAAATGAAACCATTCCTTCTTGAGTTTTAAGAAGGAAATCCTCTCAACTGCATGCTTTCTTTTATCAACTCCAAAAACTGTCTAGGAGGATAATGCCCTACTTGATGGATATAATTAAAAGTGAACAACATATCCTACCAAAACCTTTGAGAAATCCTTGCGTTTTTATGAAGTAACTGTGGTTCTATGTCCAATCAGGAAGGGTTCTTTTCAAAGTTTTCACTCTGAAAAGGTGCACACAAACATGGTTTTCAAGTCTTGAGTGATTATCATAGTTTGATTTATTTCCACCACCTCAAAAACTGTATTATTATAATATTTTTACTGCATACCTAGAATGCAACACATTTTTAGGGTTAACATTAGTCACATGAACTGGACTAGGGAACTGATCAAGAAAATGCAGAGAGAAAGAGTTTGAATGAAATTGGGAAAACTTAAGGCTAACATGAGTTTCCTTCTTACATATAAGAGTACTATAATACCGGTGGAAGAGTGGAAGGGATTTCCTAGAATTACATTGATGAGGAACAATATATCCACAATCGAGGTGAATTTCAGGAAATTTAAAAACTCAAAAACAACTTAAATAGGTAAATGTTGGTCAAACACAGTCAAACTTGCTGACTGAATTGTTCAACATTGGGAAAATCTGTCGAGCTCTGGTGAGTTTGACTAGATTTATCTGAGTAACATTAAAATGAGAAGGCATGTCTTATTTTGGAGACGAGCTCAGTGAATTCACTGAACAGTGGAAAAATTTTGCAATCTCGTAAAATTGGTTAGCATGCAACATATATGTATTGAATCAACCCATGAACAAGCTAATCTAAATTTTGAAATGTGACCTCCTTCTTGTAATTCACAACGATTAACCACTCGAGATATATGGAAAATTTGTAACCATGGTGACCATATCCAAGGTGCTAAATCAACAAACCCACATGTGACAATTATGTTCCCTTCATACTCAATTAATCTATACAAATTACAATAATCTAACTATGTCCACTGACGCAGACCCCCGACCCTCGGGTTGAGATCTGCATAGGATCATTCTGAATTCTCCTCGATCCGAAGTGGCTCCCTCAGATCCCTATTGGAACCTCACGAATCTAATCCACAGGTCCTTCATGAAAACCTGCCCTGCACAACTTATTACCAGGCGCGAGCCTTACATCTCCATGCAACCACAATCAGGCCTAAGCACAAGCGCCTTTCGCAACTCGAGAGTTCGTGAGTCGATGACCCTCGACTCCTCTTTCTCCAAACCTCTGATATTCGAGATGCGATATGGGTATGGCTCCCTCCTCACTAGCACTTGCTACATATAACCGTAAGCTAGGATAAACACTAGCATTACTTGCAACTCATGACTTCATGAGTTGGAGTGTTGAACCCTTGTGCTCCTCCTTTGCGAATCCCTAGAATGCGATAAGTAAACAATGGGTTGACTCCTTCCTAGGCGACGTGTGTCCACCACCTATCACCCGCTTCCACCTTTCTCTGGGTGCTTGTTGCTATGCCACCTGTCAACCATGTGACCCCACCTAATGGATGTGCTACATGTTTGTACGAACCCTCGACGCTCGGCACTTCGTGACTTCGCAGTCGAAAAGAAATTATTTCAACCCGCGAACCACGATACAGGATACCCCATGAAGGTTCTGATCCAATAGTTCTCTCGTGGCTTGGATCCAACGGTCTGGATCTCCTTCCCTGCTCTGTGCAACTAGGGACTTCGTGAAACCAAGAATTTGTTCTGGCCTCCAAACTCATGAACCTCAAATTCGTGAAATGATCCAACGACGTGGGATGAAATGAGATCAACGACTCATATTGACCCTCAAATCCTGGGTGATGGGTTTCACCGGCCTCTAACCACCTTGGAACTCTGCAAGATCCAATGACTCTCGCAACTTCAGAACTTTCTGCACAAAGGCCTCTCACCGTCCATACGGTTCCACCACCTTGCAACTCTACAAGATCCAACGACTCTCGCAACTTCGACACTTCCTTCACGAAGGCCTCTCACCGTCCATATGGATCGTTTCCTGGGGTGATTCTAAGCTCTTAAATCCTTCGCAACTCGGGATGATCCTAGGGCTCTCGACATTTCGACACTTCTCCATGAATCGTCTCCACCGTCCATTTCAGCTACTCTCCTGTGCGACCTCCTAGAGGTTAAACTCCATGCGCCTTCCTCTGGATCCGATGGCTATCGGTTCTTTGCACTAGATCTAATGACCCATATCTGTTTCTCTTCCTTGTGTTCTTTCCTGCATGTGTCTGGACGTAGACTTCAATGACCCAGATCTCGCCTCTCCAGTTGATATAATGGTAGCTGTGCTCTACCTTGAGCATTCCCTTCTTCCTTTCCCTTGGAAGATTTCTTGCTCCAAAATGCCTCGGCCTTTGTCTCTGCTGTGAATCCTATAACCTTGACTCCCGCCTCTATTCTAAGAGGTGTTCCTCCTCCTGAGCTTTATTTCTCGAAACCTCAAAGGTTCCTCTGAACTCTGCAACCTCTTGCAGGACCTTTGCACGAAATGGTGCTATCTCTTCTGAGCTTATCTGTGGCTTTGACCTCAAAGTGTCTTTGTCCCTTTCTCTCCTTGAAGGGATGTAAGTGCCCTCTGGCAACTTCCTTCTCAAGCATGCTTTGCTGAGCCTGCAGGGTGTTCAATTACCCTATGAGTGTCTCCTCCTGTGATACTTCTATTCTCTCTGAACTCAAACAAGAGTTCCTTCTGTGCACATTTGCACCAACTCAATGCCCACCTAGCAGAGTTCTCCAGAATCCTCTGTGACTCTGTCTTCTCACTGAACTCGAAATAGAGTTCTCCCTATTGTATCCTATGCATTTTCTCAATTCCCTCCTGGCAGAGCCTTTATAGAATTCTCAACAATTCTGCTTCTTCTCTCTATGCTCTCCTCTACACATTTTCTCCTTCAAGGTGTTCAACAACCTTGAGGCTTCCTCCTTGAGTCAATGACTTTAGCCGGTGCACCCTCCTGGCACGTCTTTGTGTGAAATTCCGCAGAATTCAGAAGTGCACTCCTGCACTGGTTTTCAGAGATCACAGTAATCTGTCATGCACTCTTGCATGAAACCACAAAGAATCCAAACCTGAAATAAAAAAACTCTCAGATAGGAAAATATATCTATCCCTGCAAATGCACATCTAACATACATCTACAACATATCATCAACACATAAAGACATTCATCAACAAACAAAGAATAACATGCAGGAAAAACTTCTTTGATTGTATTAATATGAAATGCCTCTTTACAATGTGAGCTCAGACTGCAACAGAGTCACGACTTCCTCTACTCTCTAACCTATTTTTTGTTCTCCTCTGACTCCCCAATCTATATGCAAAGAAGATATTTTTACAAAGAGGGGCTCCTCGAGCTCTTCCCTCCATCTCACCAACTCTCATTAATTTACATTCAATTACACTGAATGGCTGTCTAGTCTGAATCAGATCTAGATCTCAGCCTTACAACCATTTAAGGAAAAATTTATCTAAAGCCTTCATACATGCATGGCTTTTGTCTCTACCAGCCTTATAACATTTAATACAATTTTTCAAAATTTGAAAAATGAGAGGGCTGCACCTCTCTCCTTCCATTGAATGCACACTTGATGTGCTAGCTAGCTGGCACATAGCTGGGTTGGAGTGATGCTCCTGCATCATACTCCTCTGCTATGAAAAATTCATGAGCTCCTACTTATGAGCTTCCCAGCATGGATGTCGAAATCCCCCTGGATCCAAAATAGTTCTTTGGAGATGTCCATCTTCTCCATCGCCTTATTTCTATTGCTGCATCCTTCCTGCTGCTATGGAAGGTCTCCTCCTGCTCAGCTTCTCCTCACTAGTAGTTTTTGCTGCTGACCTCGACATCAACCTTCTAATATTCTCAATCTCCTTATCCAGTTGATCTAGTGTCTAGCTCTCTTTATGAAGTCTCCTTGAATGCACTTCTTCATCCTTATTAGTGGGAAGATCAACTAGATCCCCCTTGCTATTTCCATCATTTCTTGTGGCCTTGACTTGCCACCTTGCTGCAAAATTCAGCTCTGAAGTCTGATCACTAAGTCTCTTCTCAGCTTCCCCTTCTGACAGCTTTGCTTCTGCCATTTCTCTTGCTAGTGCATCTCCAACTTCCTTCAGCTGCTCCTCAGATTGGAATTTTGTTTCATCTCCTACTGCATGCCTCGACACTACAGTCATCATCTGTTCAGCTCCTTGGCTGAAATTTTCGAACAAATTCTCTGAATGCTCTTTTTCCAAAATCTTCATGACTGTCTACTCATGGCAGTCATCAACTGGTTCTGGATGGTTCAACCAGTCGTCAATAATTTCTAACTCCAACTCCCACGAAGTGAGAATCTTATTTTCATGCTCTTCTTCTGCTACAACTTCCAGTGCTGTAGTTATCCCCTGTTCAGCCTCTTGGATGAAAATTTCGAGAATTTCTGCTGAATGTTATTCTTCCTCAGCTGGGTTAGGATCTGATGTCTATCCCATTTCTTCCTTCTCTTTGACAGTCACAATTGTTTTTCCTTCTGTTGTTGTTGCATATATAACATAGGATTCAACCTCAATTAGGTTGTATGGAAGGAATACCTCTATTCCTCCAATGATCAGAATGCTCTTCTGATCTTCCCTCTCTATCCGTTATCCTTGCTGATATGAACTCACCTCTGAGCTCATCTTCTCTATCAGCTCCTCTCATTGATCTAAACTCATCCCTGAGTTCATGATACTTTCAGTCAATCTCATCTACTCTCCGTTGCCCACCTGGCAATATGGGATTTCCTCTCTACCCTCTTGGAAGTCTATGAAATTATCCAACGATCTCATCTCATTGCCCTCTTGGAAACCTGAATTTTCTTCTCTACACTCATGGCAGTCCTTGAGATCATCACGTGACCTCTTCTTACTGCAACCTGAAATTGCTTCACTACCTTCCTGGTAGTTCACGAGATCTTCTAGCGATCTTTCCTCCTCAGCATCACTGATTTTTTTCCCAGCTTCTGGCTCACAGATGTGAACCATTTCCTGTTCACCTCTGAGGCGTTCAGCATGCCTCAACCATCTATTAACATCCTTTTCTTTCCTTGGGCCAACAATTTCTTGACTGACCACTTTTCTTTCCTCCTCAAAGGCCATTCATACACCCAATGTGTCTTTGCGTTCTGCTGCACCCATAGTGCAAATTCTTCCATCATCACCCTCACCTCAACAAGTTATTTATCCATTTCATCTTTTCTCTGCTGGTAGTGGTTCTTCTTTCCACTGCATCCATGGCCTTTAGTAGCCAACTTCCTATTCCTGTCTTCCCTCTTGGTAAACTTGTTGCTGTCACTCTGCAACCGTGAGTGCTTCCAGCCTTTCCTACAGTCCTCCTGATTGTTTATTGTCTGCTGCGCACCTTGCAACAATCATCACAGAGCTTCAACACTCTGTCATCCTTTTCCTCTGGCTCTCTCTGCCTGCAATATACAGACAAAATCAAGCTTTGATACCACAACTGATGCAGACCCCTGACCCTCAGGCCGAGGTCCGCACAAGATCATTCTAAATTCTCCTCGAGCTGAAGCGGCTCCCTTGGATCCCTATTGGAATATCATGAATCCGATCCACAGGTCCTTCATGAAAATCCGCCCTCAACAACTTAACACCAGGCATGAGCCTTACATCTCCATGCGACCACAATCGGGCCTTAGCGCAAGCGCCTTTCACAACTAGAGAGTTTGTGAGTCGATGACCCTTAACTCCTCTTTCTACAAACCTCCGATACCCGAGATACGATATGGGTATGGCTCCCTCCTAACTAGCACCTGCTACATATAACCGTAGGCTAGGCTAAACACTATCACCACTTGCAACTTGTGACTTCGCGAGTTGGAGTGTTGATCCCTTGTACTCCTCCTTTGCGAATCCCCGAAATGCGATAAGTCAAGAAGGGGTTGACTCCTTCCTAGGTGACGTGTGTCCACCACCTGTCACCTGCTTCCATCTTTCTCTGGGTGCTTGTTGCTACACCACCTGTCAACCATGCGGCCCCACCTAACGGATGTGCTATGTGTTCATACAAACCCTCGGTGCTCGGCACTTTGTGACTTCTTAGTCGAAAATAAATTCTTTCAACCCCCGAACCCCGATACGCGATACCTCTTGAAGGTTCTAATCCAACAGTTCTCCTGTGGCTTAGATCCAACAATATGGATCCCCTTCCATGCTCTGCACAACTCAGGACTTCACAAAACCAAGAATTTAGTTTGGCCTCCAAACTCACGAACCCCGAATTTGCGAAATGATCCAACGACGTGGGTTGAAATGAGATCAATGACTCATATTGACCCTCGAATCCTGGGTGATGGATTTCATCGACCTCTAACCACCTTGCAACTTTTCAAGATCCAATGACTCTCATAAATTCGACACTTCCTGCACGAAGGCCTCTCAGTATCCATACGGCTCCACCACCTTGCAACTCTGTAAGATCCAACGACTCTTGCAACTTCGGCACTTCCTTCATGAAGGCCTCTCACTGTCCATACGACTCCTTTCCTGGGGTTCTTCTAAGCGCTTAAATCCCTTGCAACTCGGGACGATCCTAGGGCTCTCATCATTTCGGCACTCCTCCACCGTCCATTTTAGCTACTCTCCTGCATGACATCCCATAGGTTAAACTCCATGTGCCTTCCTCCAGATCCGATGGCTATCGGTTCTTTGCACTAGATCTAATGGCCCAGATCTGTTTCTCTTCCTTATGCACTTTCCTGCGTGCGTCTGTATGTAGACTTCAATGACCCATATCTTGCCTCTCCAGCTGATCTAATGGCAGTTGTGCTCTACCTTGAGCATAACCTTCTTCCTTTCCCTTGGAATATTTATTGCTCCAAAAGGCCTTGGCCCTTGTCTCTGTTGCGAATCCTGTAACCTTGGCTCCCGTCTATATTCTAAGAGGTGCTCCTCCTCCTGATCTTTATTTCTTGGAACCTTAAAGGTTCCTTCAAACTCTGCAACCTCTTGCAGGAACTTTGCATGAAATGGTGCTATCGCTTCTGAGCTTATCTGTGGCTCTGACCTCAAAGTGTCTCTATCCCTTTCTCTCCTTGAAGGGATGTAAGTGCCCTTTGGAAACTTCCTGCTCAAGCATGCTTTGCTGAGCCTGCAGGGTGTTCAGTAACCCTGTGAGTGTCTCCTCCTATGATACTTCTCTTCTCTCTAAACTCAAACAAGAGTTCCTTCTGTGCACATTTGCACCAACTCAATTCCCACCTAGCAGAGTTCTCCAGAATCCTCAGTGAATTTGTCTTCTCACCAAACTCGAAATAGAGTTCTCCCTAATGCATTCTGTGCATTTTCTCAATTCCCTCGTAGCAGAGCCTTTATAGAATTCTCAACAATTCTTCTTCTTCTCTCTATGCTCTCCTCTACACAGTTTCTCCTTCAAGGTGTTCAACAACCTTGAGGCTTCCTCCTTGAGTCAATGACTTTAGCTGGTGCGCCCTCTTGGCACGTCTTTGTCTGAAATTTCGTACAATTCAGAAGTGCACTCCAGCACTGGTTTTCAGAGACCGTAGTACTCTGTCATGCACTCTTGCATGAAACCACAAAGAATCAAAACCTGAAATCAAAGAACTCTCAGATAGGAAAATCTATCTATCCCTGCAAATGTACATCTAACATACATCTACAACATATCATCAACACATAAAGACATTCATCAACAAACACATAATAACATGCAGGAAAAATTGCTCTGATTGTATTAATATGAAATGCCTCTTTACAATGTGAACTCAGACTTCAATAGAGTCACAACTTCCTCTACTCTCTAACCTATTTTATGTTCTCCTCTGCCTCCCCAATCTAGATACAAAGAGGGGCTCCTCGAGCTCTTCCCTCCATCTCACCAACTCTCATTAATTTACATCCAATTACATTGAATGGCTATCTAGTCCGAATCGGATCTAGATCTTAGCCTTACAACCATTTAAGGCAAGATTTATCTAAAGCTTGCACACATGCATGGCTTTTGGCTCTACCAGCCTTATAACATTTAATACATTTTTTCAAAATTTGAAAAACAAGAGGGTTGCGCCTCTCTCCTTCCATTGAATGCGTGCTTGATGTGCTGGCTAGATGGCACGTAGTTGGGTTGGAGTGATGCTTCTGCATCATCCACCATGTGTTGAAGATACACAAAAATAATTATCCTTGTTTGGGGTGATTATTCTCAAATCTACTTATTACAAACTTTTGAGAGTTCATAAAATACACAAAAGTAAATTAGTTTTAGTAAATCATTAAGCTTGGTGATAAAAGGATGCCATGAGGCTGCCTTTGTACATAACAATTTTTTATTTGATACTCGTACAAATGGTTGTGGACAATGTTTCCAAGATACACAAAAGTAAATTAGTTTTAGTAAATCATTAAGCTTGGCGATAAAAGGATTCCTTGAGGCTACCAAATGGTTATGGGCAGAGAGTTTCCAAGATACACAAAAGTATTTAGTTTTAGTAAATCATTAAGCTTGGAAATAAAAGGATGCCATGAGGCTACCTCATCGCATCCTTTTATTGCCAAGATTAATGATTTACTAAAACCAATTTACTTTTGTGTATTTTATGAACTCTCAAAAGTTTGTAATAAGTAGATTTGAGAATAATCACCCCAAACAAGGATTTGTTTTCTTGTGTGTCTTCAACACATGGTGGACATATTTAGATTATTCTAATTTGTATATATTAGTTCAATATTAGAGGCACATAACCTTCACATGTGAGTGTTGATTTAACACCTTGGATATGGTCACTATGGTTATAAATTTTCATGCACCTAAGATTTCTAAGGAAACAATTATCACATAAAGTTGTCAAGGGCCGCAGAACGCAACCATGAGCGCAAAGCGCAACACTTAGAGAAACTCATTCCAGGCCCAAAATGAATGGCCGAAGCCTGAAATAGATCTGGACTGTTCAATTAGCAAGAGTCACGCGTCATCAGATCTGTCACTCTGGGAGTTTTAAAATGAGAAATATTGCCAAGTCCCGAAGTGCTCGAAGTCCCGAAATGCCTTGAAGATAAGACCCAGGTCGTAGCGAGGTCACATACGAGGTGGGACCAAGAAGAAAGGTAATCACCCAATGCATGATTGGTGACTCAGGTTTTCAAGGAAGCAATCACGGACATCAGATGCATAGTAGATCCGATCGTCGATCTGAGAGGAGTGATTTCATCATTCAGGAATTGGGAAATATGTAGTCAAGTAATGTGAAATATCCCGAATCAAGAAATCCTGAAGTGTCATATGGGATAAGCGCTAGGTCATGGCCTGAGGTCACAATCATGAAGGAGTGATGACGAAGGAGTTGGCGCCTGAAGCTCGAGTTTCTGAAAACGTACATATTGGTCACAGAAGAAGACTTGTAGGGCCTCAAGGCGTCAAAATTGACTTGCAGAAGTCGTTGGCACCGTCTAAGAACATTCACGTGTGTCAGGCCCCATCCTGATCCCAATGAAGGAAGTTACTGAGAATAAGAGTGGTGGTTGAGACCTCATCTCAGCACATAAATGGAAAGCAAGAAGATTACGGTTGGGAGTGCAGATTAGGAATCCAAGGTTTCCTTCTGGACGAATTTCCTTGCAAAACACATAACTGAGGCAAGATCACGTCTGACATGAGAAGGCCTGCACAGGATGACAGAGTAGGTGCCGACTGAAAACTTTGAATGAAGGGGTCCGATCACATTCCTGGTGGTTGCAACATTTTTAGTATATATAGGCAGTTTTTATATTTTGTTAAGGTCGAATGGTTGAGCTAGGCTCCCTGCTATTGTAATATTTTTATGAAGAACACTTGTTCTCTGGTTATGTATTTTCTTTTGAGACATATTGGTTAATATGAGTCATCTTTCTTACTCCATCTTATTTTCCTCTCATATTGAGAGAATTCATGAATGAATGATTCACATGGATTGTTATGACTGTATTATGATGAATGTTATGTTATACTATTTTTATAATTTCTTTCATTTTCTTTGAGATTTGAATTCAAGAAGATATTGTGTTTAAGTTTTTCCTCCTTAGGCTATTGGAAGACCCTATGTCCACAACAGACCTCTACACTCTCCTCACCGAAGTCTTCCCTTTATTCACCCTTACTCCAACTTTCTGACTGAAGTTGATTCCAGACCTCAATTGCTTATGCATGCTAGTCCAGATTTTTGAGTTAGAGCATTATTATCATTGAGTCTTCTCCATTTGACCACCTAAAAATCATTTACATTTATTGTATAAACTAATGGGTATTTGGATTATTCTCATTACAGTTTGAGGGTGATTCCTATTGCTAACATAAATGGCGTTGTTGTCCAGGACGGATTTGAGCAGATTGAAGAGCTCCCTGGGAAGAATGAAATAGATCCAACTCTTGATGGTAGACAAGTGTGGGATATATAATTGACTGTAATCATCTACCTGACATCTCCATGATCAAAGACTCCACTGGGTAAGATCCTATTGACAAAAAGATGAAGGGAATGACTAGGTATCAACTTATGAGCTTTCTTCATGAACTTTTGTTATTCTTTATTAGCTCATTTTTTTTCCCTTCACATATAAAGAGGATCATATTGTGTTTTGTTTATTCAGTTGATCACCAACTTTCCTTTATATATCCATCCTTGGAAGAAGAAGACTTACTTTCTGCCTATGTTGTAGATGCTGATATTATATCCTCAGCTTAGCCTACTCATAAAGAAGAGCTTCATATTGAAACCCCTCTTGAACTCAATCACCCTTGCATCCTTGAGGAGGTTGAAATTGATCCACAACCTCCTCAAATATCATCACATCCTGCTGTTACTATTGAGCCTTTCCATCAATGTGATAAGACTCATATTCAGCCCACTAGTTTTCAAACTAGAATCAAAGACATGTTGTTTAAACCTTTAAAGCTTCCATATCATATTCATCCTTATCCTCTTGATTTCTTGAAGTAATTTCCTCATTTTTATGGAGAGGATTAGGTTACAAATGAGAGGCACTTGGGGTCATTTGAGAACTTTATTGATCTTTTTGATATTGTTCATGATGATGTTACCATGAGCCTGTTCTCACATTCCTTGTCTAGAGATGTTGTTGTGTGGTTTAGATGTCTGGAGGCCAGTTCTATTGGTTCCTGGACCGAGCTATGCTATGCATTTTTGAAGTGGTGGGCTGAGAACAATTCCATTGATCAGTACTAGGATGATTTTAATTCCTTGAGGAGAGGGGAAGAGGAATCCTTGGCGGTCTTCAGCTAGAGGTTTTACCGTGTGTATCAAAATATGTTTGTAGAGATCAGACCCACATAGACTGTTGCCATGGTGTACTATGTCATGGATCAACATTCGTATCTTTTCCTTCACTTGAGAGAAAGGAAATCAACATATTTATCTTAGTTATTCATGGATGTTGGGGAAGTGGACGAGAACCTCCGAGCTTGTGGCATGATTCAAAGTCAGTATCATCTCAACTCTGAGTGTAAGGAAGTTTTTTCTTGCTGTCCATATGAAGTAAAAGTTGTGGATGATTTTGTATTCAAAGAATGTATCCATGAGTAGCCCTGTCTTGATGAAAATCATGTGTATTAACAACTAGGAGCAACAATTACTACTGTTCCTGAAATAGATATTGTTATCACTGAAATTTCGTCCGCACAGGGCGACAAGAACTCCGCATCGTCAACACAGAAAAACAGTCGTTCATGGCACAAGGATTAACTCCACAGCACAGCAAAAGGGTCAAAACTATGCAAAAATGGCCAAAAAATTAAA
>ML835603.1:36549-48120 GCA_009831015.1 Picea engelmannii | reverse complement strand
CGACATTAGGGGATTATTTAATTTAATTTAGGGGCTTATCCTATTGGATTTAGGGGCTTCTTCAATTGGCTTTAGAGGCTTCTTTTCTTGGTTTTAAGTGCTTCTTCACTTGACTTTATGGGCTTCTTCACTTGGTTTTAGGGCTTCTTCAAGGCTCATTCAAGGCTCCATTTGTGTACAAATAAAAGTGGGCATGTGGAAACAACCACATGTCATCTCATCCTGTGAGGGCTATGCTTAAAATCTACACCATAAGGGGACCACTTTGGAGTTATAAACACTTATGTCAAGACTCCTTCAAGGCTCTTCAAGGCTTCTTCAAGTGGACACATCATCATGACTTTTAGGGGATTTTGGGATTTTGTTTAGGGCTTCTTCTAAGGTTGACATCAGTGAAAACCAATTTTCTAACAACCTACCCAACCCAAAGCCTCCATTAATTATTTAAAATACCTTCCCAAATGGATTTACTTGCACGAGGGAGGCCCTTCATTGCCTTTGCAGTCCCTCAATTCCCTCTCTTCTTAGAACCACTTCCTTGCCCAAAAAACATCAAATTCGTAACCCTCTATGATTAATTTGAATTTTGGGGCATTTGTCTTTTCCCTAGGTTCACAAAATCCACCCCTTTCTCTCTCTCTCTCTCTCTCTCTATTTGTCTGTCTCCTTGTGGGTTTCTCCCCTTGTTCTGCATACACACCCCCTTTCTCCCTGGAAGGTTCCCGTTTTTCCTTGTGGCTTCTGTCATAGGCATTCGCGGGTCAACCCAAAGATAAGGTAGGTACTTAGTTGTACCTCAGGGTGAATATCTTCAACTATCCAGCCATTCCTCCATACCTTCATTAAGGCAGAAAGTTGGTTGCTCAACTACGAGGTCTCCTTTAATTAACCAATCTTGGGAAAATGATAAGAGAGGGAAAATAACTTCAAATGTGAAATTTGACAATTAAGAAAAATGGCTCTTTGGTTAAGGTTATCTTCTTGGCATGTAAGGAAATTTCCCAACCCCCTCACCAATTTTCTACTTGTGGTATCAGGGCCAATACCGGATCTCTCCCCCTTCAGTAAGCTACCAGGCAAGTTTTTCATTAAACAAAATAAATTTACATCATTTGTTTGTTTCAGTATTTAAATCATGATTATAATTATAGATTGGGGAAAAACAAGTTGTTGCAATCCACTCCCCCTTAAAGAAAATTGTCCTTAGTGTTTTACCATCCACATAAATAACTTTATACAATAAAAAAAAATGGGTATGCCTTTTTCGTGGCATCCTCTAGTTCCCATGTGGCCTCATCTTCTCCAAAGTGATTCCATTGCACCTTGACCTGGGCGATGGCTTAGTTCTAGAGCAATGTCTCTTTCCTATCCATGATGTATTTAGAATTAGGTTGGAACTCTCCTTTTGGATTCACTTGGATTACAATACAATTAATAACATGGTTAGAGTCATGAATATATTTCTTAAGCAAAGATATATGGAATACATTATGTGCCCTAATAGTAGGAGGCACAAAAATCTTGTATGCCATTGGTCCCACTCTCTCGAGGACTTCAAATTGTCCATAATAGCAGGTTGATAACTTAGCACAAGTTCCCATACTTAAGGAATTCCTCTTGGGATTAACCTTGATGTAGACATGATATCCCACTTTGAACTCTTTATGAGTTTTATTTATGTTAGCAAAGAGCTTCTATCTATCATGTGCAACTTTTAAGTTCTACTTAATTTTGGCCACTTCCCACTCCATCTCTTTCAACATGTCTGGCCCAAGGGTAATATGATCTATTGAATTATCCCAATTGATTGGAATATTACACTTTCTTCCATACAAATCCTCAAATGGGTTTATTTTTAATGACTACTGGTAGCGTTTATTATAAGCAAACTCCACTAGGGGTAGACAATATTCCCATTTCTTGGGTTAGTACATAACAAACATTCTTAACTTATCTTCCAACACTTTGTTCAATCTCTCTGTTTATCCATCTGTCTGAGTGTGATAGGAAGTGTTGAAGGCCATATGTCTCCCAAACTTGCAAACAAACCTTTCTAAAAGTTTGAGGTAAATTTAGCATCTCGATCTAATATGATCGTCTTAGGCATGTTGTTGAATATGAAAATATCTTTCATAAATTTTTTTTGCAATGTCAATTGCTTTGTAGCTGGATTTCATTGGAGTGAAATGAGATACCTTGATCAAATTATCCACCATTACTACCATAATTGCATCATGTTGTTTGGTCTTCCTTGGCAATCCAACAATGAAGTCCATATATATGAATTCCTACTTCCATTCTATAATCTGTATTGGTTGTAGTAATCTTGTTGGATGCCTATGTTCAACCTTGACCTGTTGACATTCTAAAAATTTGGCAATATATTATGCAATATCCTTCTTCATCCTTGGACAATAATAACATTTCTTTATCGCTGTTATCATTTTTTGATAACCTGGGTGACCTACATAATGCCTCTTATGGAACTCATTCATTATGAGCTCCCTTAATCTGATTGAATTGGCCATGTATGGCCTATTTTTGTACATTAGAAACCCATCTCCAGTGAGTCAATATCCTTCGCACTTCGACCCTCTTGGCTCTTGCTCTAAATGTTCCTTTATTATATTGAAATGTTCATTGTCTGGCAGGGTAATTCTAATCCATTGATTTAGATAAGACTCACATATACTAGTTGTTGTTAAGTGTATTGTTTGTATTCTTCGGCTGAGTGCGTTTGCCACTCGATTCTCTTTGCCTTTAATGTGTCTGATTTCAAATTCAAACTCACTTATGAGAGCCATCCACCTAGCTTGCCTAGAATGTAAGCGTGGATGATCGAATAAGTACTTCAACCCGCTATCGTCTTTCATTCATTCAATCCTTCTTTCCAACAAATAATGCCTCCACATCTTCAAGGCATGCACAATAGCTGCAAGCTCTATATCACGAGCAACTTAGCGTTTCTCATGCTCATTTATTTTCCTAGTTTCATAATTGATTACATGCCCTTATTTCATGAGAACTCCACTGAGTCCTTCCTTGCAAGAATCTATACAAACCAAGAAATCCTTATCTCAGCTTGCTATATTTAATATGGGTGCATTAGTTAGAATATGCTTCAGCTACTAGAAGCTTGCTTCATAGTTTTCTGAACACACAAACTTCACTCCTTTTTTTTGTAGGAAAGTGATTAGATGGCCAATCCTTGAAAACCCTTGAATGAACCTTCTGTAATATCCAACCATTCCCATAAAGGATCTTACCTCAGATACATTCCTAGGGGCAGGTCAATCCATGATTTCCTTGATCTTATTAGAGTTTACTACAATTCCTTCCTTCACTTGATCCAAGTATTGGATTTGTCTTTGAAATAAGTCACACTTACTGAACTTAGCATATAGTCAGTGTTATCTTAACACTTGAAATACTATCCTAAGGTGTTCCTCATGCTTATCCTTGGTATTATAATAAATTAGAATGTCATCAATAAAAAATAAGACAAACCTATCCAAGTACTTACTCAGAATGTTGTTCATTAGGTACATAAACGTGGCTGGTGCATTGGTAAGCCCAAAAGGCACCACCATAAACTCATAGTGCTCATACCTTGTCATGATTGCAGTTTTATAAATGTCCTCATCCATGACCCCAACTTGATGATATCAAGACCTTAAGTCTATCTTAGAGAATACTGTGGCCCCTCTCAGTTGATCAAAGAGGTCATCAATACTAGAAAATGGATACTTGTTCTTGATGGTTATATGGTTTAGCTTCCTATAATCAATACATAATCTGAGGGTACCATCCTTCTTCTTGAAAAATAGTGTTAGTGCTTCTCATGGGGACACACTAGGTCGAATATATCCCTTTTCTAACATCTCTTTCAACTATATTTTCAGCTCCACCTACTTCAATGTGCTCATCGTATAATGAACTCTTGACATAGGCACTGCTCTTGGCATGGGTTCCATAAAAAAGTCAATATCCCTCTTGGGAGGCAATCCTCGTATTTTCTTCAAAACACATATCTGTATGCATAAGGCACTGGGTGATCTTCAATTTTCATCTTACTATTTTCTGTTGAATATAGGACATGCATAGAATAC
This sequence comes from Picea engelmannii, assembly GCA_009831015.1. NCBI lineage: Eukaryota > Viridiplantae > Streptophyta > Pinopsida > Pinales > Pinaceae > Picea > Picea engelmannii. Next base: position 44,011 of record ML835603.1, on the reverse strand, counting down.
AAGGGAAATCCCTTCCTACAATATTTCTTGAGCTGTAATGTTGATATTTGTCTCATTGATGCAGGTTTTTGGATTCCCTGTAAGAATCTCATGTTTCCCTTATCATATTCACATTCTATGGTCTTGTTAAGACAATCAAATTTAACCTTACGGGCTTCCAACCAATCCATACTGATTAGCATGTAGTATGACCCCAGGAATAGTACATTCAAGATTTCTTGTGTGTGTAGTCCATTTATTTCAAATTGGCATGCTTATGTTACTTTAGTCACCTTCCTCTTGGTTCTTGTAGTTAGTTGAAATAACCATGATTTTGGATGCTTTCTTCTCTGTAAAACACATGCCTCAACAACTTAGGGGTGCAATATAGCCGAGGTTAGAACCAAAGTTAATCAAAATAGAAATATAATAGTTGGAAAGTATGCCTTCTATTTCCACCACTGAGGCTTGGCAGTCTGCTTGTCGATTCTCAACAACTGCATAAATCTGGGGTGCACTTCTGGCTACATCATCAACTGTGTTATCCTCTTGAACATTTTAGATTCTCATGTTATCATGATTCCTATGAGGGAAGTCTCTTAACATGTGTGCCTCTCCACAACCCCGGCACTGTAGAGCCCCTTTCTTTTGCTCTTCTACTTTCTCCTTTGTAATTTATGCCGACTTATTCCCACACACTTTTAGTAGGGTAACTACATTGAGAACTCCTTTTTGGATTCTTATACTCGGATGACTTAAATCCATTCATATTAAACCCAAACTAATCCTTCGGTTAGCTCCAAAATCTACCTCATCATAATTTTTAAACCTCCACCCAAATTGCCCAAAATTAACCTAGCCTCATGTCGCCTAAATTTCAATCTAGTGTATATTGTGAAAGATATTCATCTTTCAGTATCAAAACTAGAAGATTTGCAAAAGCACTTGCTTCCGGAAGTTTAAACTTTTTGTAGTGAACTGGGTGGATTCTTAAAGAAACTTTCTACGTGAAGTTTTACGTTCTGGTAGTAGGACTCATTCAGTATGACACTGATTCACTGCAACAAAATTTTGTCTTCTAGTGTTACTACTATGGACAAAATAATTCTTTTGCACAAATCCTTGATGCATAGAGGCCTTGCATTGAAGAACTAAAGAGGAGGGAACAAACAGGAAAGATTGCTTCTCAAATCTATGAGGATTTATTGAAAAACGTCAGGAAGAGCTTATTGAAGGGCATAATGATGCTCTCTTAGTTCGAAGTAAGTTTGAGGTTGATGCAATCACCAACATTCTCAAGGAAGCTCAAAATCTACCCCGATTTGGATATGATGATTCTTTTTCCCATCGCCTCATATTGTTTCAATGAGATATATGTCGACGAATATGACGAATGGAGACTGTGAGATTTTTTGCACCAAACAGATTCTTGCATTGAAGTTGCCATTCAAAGGCAGAACGACCACTTATCTACCGAACAAAGAAAGATGCAATTGAAAAATTTGATGCTGCTAGAGAGGTATTTTTGGCAGAGATTGCAATTGATTCATTATTGGATTATCCATTCCTATCGAGCAATCATGTACTGGTGGAAACACTGGTGAGAAAAGAATCCAAGATTTTGGGCATTTATCAAAAAGTGAAGCTATAGGAAAAGGCACTACCAGAAGTTTTGGAATTGACATTTTTAAAATCTTGCTTGTTGGTTTCCCTGTTTCCGCCATCCAAGAGAGAAAAGGGGAATACGAGTTTTGTTTGGCATCACATAAACATGGTTATTCTCCTATTTTGGTTGCTTAAGGCTCTATTATTGGTTCTAAATCTTGGTCAACATTTGGTAAAAAACGTAGAATTTCTTGTACATGATTGTTTTAGAGGTCATCTTTCAACGTGTTTCCTGAATAAATGGGCTCGAATATCACAAATCTAAAACTTGGGTTGTTTTCCGCATGGGCCCAATTAGGTTCCATCTAGGAAGTTTCCCGAGATAAAAAATAGTTTAGGAGTTACAGGTGAATCTTTGAAGCCTATTTTTCCATTTTTTTTTTTTTTTCTTCAGATTTTTGATTTATAAAAAAATGCCCAGTCAAAAAATATATTTCGACAAATCAGGCAGAGGATCAACACTTAAAGAAACTTTCCAGATTTAAGGGATTTATTTTATGCTCCAAATCAAAAAATCAAATCATAATACCTGCAATTAATATTATGTTCCTAAAATTAGGTTCTAATCCATTAATTTTGGATCTTAGAAATAAATTTTGTATCTATAAAAGACAAAATGTAAACTGAAGAGAGAGGCTTCCTTTGAGACGAAAGTGCGGAAAGAGTACTTAGACTCTGTTTACCTTTGTATGGGTTTATGGGGATACATTTTTCTGTAACATTTTCATTATCATAGATTCATGAGGGTTTTATTACCAAACTGTAAATCTCTTTCTTTTCCATTTTCCTTTTTCTCTCACTTGAATGAAATACCAATTATTGAAGATCAATAATTGTTCATGACTTATGGATTCCCAAGCAATGAAGTTTCATTGTGTTTTCCCATGATTTATGAGTTTGTTCGAGTGTTTTCTATTCAGTATTCAGAAAGGATTTCTGTTTATTAAATATTCAGTCTTATGACAGTACAAAGCTGATCTAGGATAGCTCATCTCTATTTTTTGTATTTGTTTTATATCATTCTTCCATCTTCATAATATTATTCAACCTATCTGGTAATTAGCTTTATTTCCTATGATTCATGTTATGTTGCAGCAAGTCCGACTCCATGCCCAATGTTTAAATTTGAGTATGATATTCTTGAGCCACCCACATACAAAGTCAATAATATTTATTAAGATGTGCTAGATGTTTCTCTTTTGCAGTCAAGACCAAAATTTAGCGCTAACACCTTCTTTTTCCAATCTTTGTGAGGATCTTGAACATGCTTTGATTTCTCATGGAAATGCTTAGCCTTCCGTATGGTGTCATCCAATGTTTTGGGTTCATCAAACTCAATCTCGTCATGGAAATATTGTGGCAGTCCTCTGAGAAAGCGTTGTATTTTCACCTTTTCATCTTTGATGTATGGAACATATCTCAACATTTCCGTGAACCTCTTTGCATATTCATCCATGGTGACCTGTCCCAACTTATGTCCACAAAATTATTTGATCTTTCCATCATAATACTTATCTAGCAGGTAGGATTTCTTGAAATACTTCTCAAATTGTTTCCAGGTCATATTATTTTTGGTGATCCCATTTATATTCTTAAGGTATTCCCACCAGATAGAATCCCCTCCGGTTAAATTAAATGTATCCATCTTGCTTTCACATTTCTATAGTAATTGTGTACTAAGAAATACTTCTTCAATCCTAATATCCACACTTATACTTCTTCATCCTTCTTGACTTCTCCATCAAATGTGGGTGGTTTTGCCTTTTTAAATTCTCTAGATAGGGAATTATTGGAATGTTTCTTCCTCATTTTCTTAAGGGTACTTTAGCTAATCTCATTGTTGGAAAATCCTTCAGAAGTGGAATTCTTTTCACTGGAGGACTTTGTTGAAGAATATCTATTAGATATGCTCCTATTGGCACCCCTGTGCCTCTTTATGGAGGAACTTTTCCCTGCATTGCTATGTGATAGCCCATGATTTTGAATCTCTGATGAGCTCTGCAGCTTCTTAGATTGATATCCCCCTACATTTCTCGTTGATGCCCCTACTGCAAATGATTCTTATTTTAGACATACTTTGCATAAGTACTGCATTCAATTATGTCTACTTCTCTTGGGATTTAATGAGCTTATTGTTATCATCCCTGTAGCTTCGAAGCTCAACCTTCAATATTCTCACTATTTCTTCCAAATATAGACGAGTCTCTATGGCCCTCCTCTCATCTGATTCCTCATCTATTATACGTGAGGTCTCTTCCATACCACAGTGTACCAGTCTACTACTGTTACTTCTTCACTTTTCTAAGTCTTCTAAGTGATGAAACAACATGCCAATGTTACATAATCACATAGTTAAAAGGCACACAATCAATAGGAATTTCTAGGGTTCTCATGGACCTACAAAAGTCCCAAACTAAAAATATTGTCCTTATTGTCATGCAGACTCACAAATATGCTGTAAAAATAAATTCTAAAATGAATTGACATTCTTTCATTTCAATAAAATTGTGCAACTAATATTTAACAGTTTAATACAAAGAGTTTTTCTAACAAATTATTTTTGACTCTAGCATGCAAGTCTTATGGATTCTCTTTGGCCCATTCATTCCTAGAGTTTGAAATCTACTTTGATACCACTATGTAACACATACAACCCCATAAATACCCTTAGGTAAATGGGGTATAAAAATTTCTTAGTTCTTTCCTCTAAATTACCTTTCTTGCAAGCCACTTTGAATCCAATTCTGAGATTAAAACCCAAATCTAATCCTCGATATATTTCCAACAACTATAATTATGATAAAATCCGAGTTCAGGTTAGAAGAAAATGACCTATTAGAGTTCCTAGGTTTTCTTCCCACCAAAACCTCCTTGGGTCCACGTGGCACCCATGTGGATTCTTGTCACACATGCCAACTGACGTGGAATGAATCAGTTGTTGACATGTCAGGACACATAATCAATGTGGCATACCCCAGGACAATAAAAAATAGACATACCTTTCACGCCAATAGGTGTAACCTAAGCGTGGAACCTAATGAAGATACAAATTTCCTAGAAATTCCCCATAAGTAATCTTCCAGATTCTGGATAACTGGATATCCAAACCTTTTTCACTTGCCCTGGAACCTTGAAATGAAACCCTTCCACATCTGGAAATCTAGAGATCCATATTTCCTTAAAATTTAACATCAACATTCTTTTGGATCTCCAGATATTTGGATGTGGAACCCCGACCAAGAACTTTGACACATAAGAAAATCTGAGATCTGAAAAAACTCAAAAATCTCCTTTTTGAAAAAAAGTCGGATACATATGTCCAGTTGGCACAACTTCAACATAGAGACGGATGTGGAATTACACTTGGATTTCCATGGAATTTCACTAGGGATGGTGAGGCATGCTGGCAAGGAATTGATATGTGACCATTGACATCATGGAGAAAATTTGCACTAGGAGCATGAGACATCCATAAATCTGGGATCCAGGATTTCTTATAATTCAAATTAATGAAAGAGCTGGATATTTGGATGATAATGTCACTATGAAATACTACCCCACAATGAAACCTTGAACGAGAACCATGACATATCGAGGAATTTGGGATACAGAAAAAATTCCCATCCCGCATTATTTTTAAAGTCAGATTTTTGGATTATGGATATGACGTCACCTAAGACATGTGGCATGACACACATGCCAACTATGGCATGACACATAGGCCAACTATGGCATGAAACATAGGCCAACTATGGCATGACACATGGAATGATGTGGCATGAAATTTGGGCCTAAAGACACCAGGAGGCCCTTTAATGGAACCATGCCTCGAAACCATAACCCATCCGAAAATCTGGGATCTAGAGAAATATTGGTGCAACATTATTGAAAAGTCTGGATTTTTGGATATCAGATATGAAATCACAAACCTGACATGTATCATGACACCTTGCATGACACATGGACCGAAAACAATGTGATACATTCATGATAATGTCACCAAGACTTCATCAAGGAGATCGACCAACCAGAACCCTGCAACTTGAACCTTGACCTATACAAATATATGGGATTTGAGAAAATCTTAACATTGATTTATTGGAAAAATAAGAATTTATGGATTTCTGGATATGATATCACCAAGGACACATGGATGAAATCTATCAAGACACATGGTCCAATCCTGACATGACATGTGAACCCTAACAGGTGGACCCCAAATTCTATAGGGAAGCCTTTCAACACTGAACTGTGCCTTGGAACCATGACTCATTTGGTTAACCAAAATCTCATATTTTTTACTGGGGGATTATTTTGAACTTCCAGATCTAGATCTAGAACTCTTAACTAGATGATGATTGGGAGACCATCATCCTTCAAATCGAACGACTAAGATTAAAAATGGGCTGAAAGGTGTGTGATCGTTAACGGGGCCCTTCTGACCCACACCCAACACCTGTCACATGCTTGTAGCATTCTAACCACCACTCGACACGACATGTCACCCATGATGTCATCCACATATGCCTCAAACTCTTCACTGACAAGCTCATAAAGGGACAAAACCTGGAAATGGAATCGTTCCCATCCAGGAATCTAGGATTTGGGAAAATCTTGATGCAACCTTATTGAAAAGTTCAGATTTTCAAATTTTGGGATGTAATGTAACCATACTTTGATGATGGAAAAAACAGGCCATGAAACTTGCTATTGAAACTGTGACCATCCGAATATCCAGGATTCTGATAAGGGCTAGATTAAAATAAATTTTGTATTCTAGATCTCCAAATATCCCTGATGCAGCGCATCCAGATATCCAGAATCTGAAATCTCTCATATTTCAATCTGTTAAAAAATATGGATATCCATATTCAAGGTTTTCTTCTCCCTGCCCCGACTAAGAGACCAATATTCCTCTTGTGAAAATCCATGATGACCCCTTCCTCTTCAACCTTTCCTAGTCTCAAGTTTATTTTCCATGGATTCATGGGTTCTAGCTTGAAATATTCAGGCGTCCGAGGTAAGGAAAATTTCAAGGGAGAAACCTAGGAACTCATTCCAAGTCAGGCCTACTGGACTAATGCTCTTGATATTCAAGAGATACCCACATGGGATTACCATATTTAGAGAAGGCATAACCAAGTTGTGGTCTAGACTAGAAAATTGGGACTCGATGAAACTCAATAGTCCCTATGAGTACCAAAGCTCAACACACACACACACACACACACACACACACACACACACACACACACACACAACAGATACAATCATTTCATTTCAGACTTCAGAGAGAGAAGAACCAATAAAGAAATTTAATTGCATGCAGAGAACACAGACCATACATTCTTTTCATATCTCATAAATTTACTCTTAATCCCATACAATCTCATAAATTACACAAGCATATTAACTCTTATAATTTGAGCAAGCATAAAACCATACAGGGTAATAACAAGTACTCATCTGTAAAAGTTGTTGTCCAAACCGACTCACTGAGGGGAAATATTTTTCCACCCAACCATAAGCTATGTTGTAGTTATAATTTCTACAACAAACCACTCCCATTCTAGGCTATGATACCACCAGGGAAAATCAAATTTCTCTTAGGAATATTTAGGCAAGCAAAGGCCACTTCCCTTCACAGGTAACTAATGGTAGGAATTCCCTTACCTACCCAACCCAAGGCCTCAACGAATTATTTCAGTTGCCTTCCCATCTGGATTTAATTTCACCAAGAAGGCCATTCACTGCCTCTACGGTCCCTCACTTCCTTCCCTTCTTAGTTCTACATCCTCGCCTATCAAGCATCAAATTC
>ML835603.1:24569-36485 GCA_009831015.1 Picea engelmannii | reverse complement strand
TATAACTTATGTCAAAGGCATTCATGGGTCAACCCTAAAAATGAGGTGGGTACTTGGCTGTAGCTCAAGCTAACGATATTTAACTATCCTATTCATTCTTCCATACCTTCACTAAGGTAGGTAATTGGTTTCTCAACTACAAGGTCTCAATTCATTAACTGATTTTGGGAAAAGGAGGAGAGAGGGAAAATAACTTCAAATATGAATTTTGGCAATTAGGAAAAATGGCTCTTTGGTGAAGGTTATCTTCTTGGAAGGTAAGGAAATCTTCCAAACCCCTCACCAATTTTCCCCTTGTGGTATCATGGCTAGTACCATATCTCTCCCTCTTCAGTCAACTGTTAGACAAGTTTTTAATTAAACAAAATACATTTACACTATTTGTTTGTTCAAGTCTCAAGTAATGATTATAATTATAGACTGCGGAAAAATGGGGTGTTATAGAATGATTATTACCACTTGGAAGATACAAGTGTGTTGATGAATTGAGGTCAATAAGGAACAAAGTTTACCTTTAACACTTTTATTAGTGTAGAATCATGTTTAAACCTTAGGAAAAGTATCTTACTTGAATAGCCAACAATAGCTACATTCTATAAATATAATACAAAGTTTAGGGAATCCAAATATTATTAAGCTTCAAATACCTATTTTCTTTTAAATCATTGTCATGAAACTCATTAAGAAAGATGATTACAAATTTGTGTCACATTTTTGGATTCTTGTCGCACATGCTAACTTACGTGGCATGAATCTGTTCCTGACATGTTGGTACACATACTCAATTTGGCATACCCCAAGCCAATAAACGACATGTATACCTTTCACGCCAATAGGTGGAAACTAAGCACGAAACCAAATGAATATCCAAAAATATGGAAATCTAGATTTCCTTAAAATTCCCCATAAGTAATCTTCTCGATTCTAGATATCCGGATATCCAGACCTTTTGCAGTCACCCTTGAAACTTGAAACAAAACCCTTCCACATTTGGAAATTCAGAGATCCAAATTTCCTTAAAATTCAACATCAACATTCTTTCGGATTTTTGGATGCGGAACCTTGATTGGTAACCTTAACACATCCAAAAATATGGGATCCAGAAAAACTCAAAATCCTCCTTTTTAAACGAAAGCCGGATACTGATGTCCAATTGGAATAACTTCAACATGGAGATGGACATGGCATGACATGACATGTAACTGGGGATGATGGGTCATGCTGATGAGACATTGTTAAATGACCGTTGACATCACGGAAAAACTTTGCGCTGGAAGCATGAGACATCTGGAAATCTGGGATTCAGGATCCATGATTTCTTATAAGTCAAATTAATGAAAAAAATGGATTTCTGGATGTTTAAATTACTATGCCATCCTAGCCCTCAAAAAAACCTTGAACGAGAACCATGACATGTTTGGGAATCCGGGATCCAAAAAAAATTCCCATCCTGCATTATTTGAAATGCCAGATTTTTGGATTTCAGATATGACGTCACCTAATACATGTGGCATGACACAGAGGAAAAATTTGGCATGAAACATGGACTGACGTAGCCTGACCCGTGGGCCTGAAGACACCATGAGGCCCTCCAATAAAACCATTCCTTTGAATCCTGACCCATCCAAAAATATGGGATCCAGATAAATATCGGTGCAACATTATTGAAAAGTTCAGATTTTTGGATTCCGGATATGACATCACAAACCTGACACATGTCATGAAACCCTACATGACACATGGACCAACAATGGTGTAACACATTCATGTTGACTTCACCAAGCCTTCATCAAGGAGCTCGGCTAGTCGAATTCGTACAACCAAAACCTTTGTTATCATTGAAATTTCGTCCACAAATGGTTACAATAATCCAACATCTCCAAACACCTATTAGCTCACCTGCAGCTTCAAAAAAGGCATTTCCAAAAGGCACAAACTATACAACTGGTTAAAGAATCAACAAGCTCTAAAAAACTAAAGGAAGCGCACGCACATGCGTCAGCCAAAAAAGCTGGAAAAATGCACATGTGCCCGATGCATGACTGTGTACGATAAAAGCCGCGCCCTCCTATGAACGATGCATTTATGGTTCTTGTCGACCCCTCACCCACTTCTGGTTCAGCTCGCAAGTCGATTTGACCCTCAAATCCAAGCTGAATCTGAGTGGGGGCTGGTCAAAGACCTAAGGGTGCCCTAAAGGGCCCCTTGTTCACACTAAAGACCTATTGGATAATGCCTCAAAGATTGGCTATAAAAAGAGGCCATGGGTGCACTATGAATTGAAGAATCTCATTGTATTGTTATGCTGCCTCTATTCTCCTACAAGGAACCTCTTTCCTTCTTGGAGCATACTAGCATCATCTCATTAGGCTATTCACCTCACCTCTTGAGGGAATAAGCTTCGATTTCTTAACCATTTTATTTCTAGTTTACCATTTGTAAGAAGAGCTCTTACATAGGGGACTCAAGAACCCTCCCTTGTAGGAAGAGGGGATCCATAAGTCCCCCTTTTTCTTAGGTGTTTTCCAACTAATATAATTTCTCCATTGGTGGCATGAATATTGGTCAATTGTTTGATTGATTTTGGTTCTAATTTCCTTATGAATTTTAGTTTTATTTCTTTAGTTGTTGTTAGCTTAGTAGTTTGTTTATTTCATGTGATTGATTCATTTGATTCATACACTAACCTCTGTCTTGTCTAGCAGGCCCAACTAGACTTGCAAGTGCCCTTCTTTTTCTCATTGGAGTGACGAAAATGACACAACAGATTAGCAACCATATTGGGTATAAGGGATCAATTTCCTCCGTATTTGGGTTGTTTGAGCACTTCTTGTTGACATATTTTCCTTACAGGGATCATAAACGACCTAGCCATATCCACAAAGAGCTGAATTTGGAGCTGGAAGAGGAGAATTCCATTTAAAATTTTCCTCCCAGACGCATATCAGAAAGTGCGTGAGTTTTCCAGCCCACAGACATGTATTTCGAGCATTGTGCACCTGCAACGCTATGTTTTTCTATGCATTCCATGCACAGTGCACCAACAGGTCCTCAGTTGTCTGTGCGCTGGCGCCACATGTGCCTCTATCTAAACTGTGACCTGTGCATCTGTCCAGGATTTCAACATTGTAAGAGTTTTTTGTGATGTTTTGTAGGCCCCTAGCCTTCAAAATCTTGCTGTTATGCAATTTGTGAATGTACCACACTTATATTCCCTCTCCACATGAAGGGTTAGTCAAAACATAGGCACTTAGGAGGTTAAAAAGAACCATATTTCTCCTCTTTTTCTTTTCCACATGGATGGCTTGTTTTGATTGTAAAAGTTAAGTTGAAATCATTTTTCTATCACATATATAAACACTTGCATTGAGACTAGAAATCAAACTTCGATCATTGAGTATGCTCTTCTCTCGCACCATAAAGCGATCTTGAGAATCAAAAAAATGATTGAGGGACGATTTCATCTCCCTTAAAACAAAATCTTTAGGAGAGGACAAAACCCCCCTAGGGCTCCTCTTAGTTTCTTTCAAAACATCTTAAATTTGTAAGGGCCCATACATGCCCACATGGTGCAAAGATAGGATAGTTTTTGAAGCTATTTTCTTAGTTTACATCACTAGGGGAGTTTAAATATTATTTTAACGGGCCCATATATACCCACATGCTTGCAATCTAGGATAGTTTTTGAAGATTTATTAGATTAAATCACATTAGGGAGTTTAAAGGATTGGTAAGGAATCATATGTCCACATGCTAGTTCTTTAGGGACTTAAAAATTCTGCAAGGTTGTACCAATGGCATCTAGTAAGATAGATAATTAAGACTTGTAAGGACCACACAAAGTCCACATGCTGCAAGGTGACACCTAACTTATTAAAAATTTGACACATTTGTTCACTTGCTCACATACAAAGTCATTATTCACTCACATAATTTCATCTCGAATTGTGGAGATTGAAGTAGGTTTCCTCCAAAGGGATTCCAAAACTTCCTACTATTTCTTGAAGGAATTATCCACTCCCACTTAATTCAAACGAGATTGTTTTATGCCCCCAATATCTCAAATAACCACATATAAAATTTTCTAAAAACTCATTAAGTTTTCCTCCACAGGAGGTGCCAAAAGAAAGTTTTAGTCTAGGTAGGATCTTGGGGGTAGGAATCCAAATAACCCCCTGTTATCTAGTTCTCACATCTTCAAACATTATAAGTTGACAAATAGGGAACCTTAAAATCCTCCAAGTCAAGTGTTTCTAACACCATAAGGCAAGGAGATACCCGTGAAGGCTTGAAGGCCGAGGTCCATTTGTTCTGTGCGTCCCCCCTTGAGTCACCCACGTCTTGGAAGGAATCCAACTCGTGACCCATTTTTGAGGCCGAAAATCTAAATGCTGCACTTTGACCGAGGTACCTAGTGGCCAAAATTTAGGACATCTACCTAGGTGGCAATTGTGGGCTGCAATTGCACCTTGATCATATTTTGTGTGGCTATTGGAAAATATCGCCAGCTCTTTCAGGATATGCACCCTCTACCCCTCATTATAACTGATTGTTTCATCCTTCACTAGTTCCTCTTCTGGTGGCTTCAGACCCCACTGTTGAGTGCTATTGGAATGTCCAGTGCTATTTGAGAGGAAGGAAGTTACGTCTCTATAGGACAAAAGTATTTTTTTTCTTTGTTCTCCCACACAGACAAAATCCACCTACCCACATGAATGCTTCTTTTCAATTGGTTTATGTATGATGCTCTCTTGATTACATGCGATTGTGAGAAATATTGTGAAGGTCCATATTATACAAATCTCTTGTTCATTTGCTTATCTCATAACCATTTTGCACACATTCCACTTTGATAGTCAGACATCATAGGGAACCCACATAATCCCCATTGTTCCAGGCACTTGCAAAAATCTCCCTCTTATCCTTGAAGGATTTCCTAGTTTCGCCAACTCACCGGCCCAACCATCTCACACACCTGTGAGTGCTACCATTTTGGGATCAACTTTACTTGGTTCCACTTTACTTGGGGCCACTACCCAAGGTCACCCATCCACTAGCTATCCTTCATAAAGAGGCAGAGGGTACACTTCCCCAAGGGAGAAGTACACCCCCACCACACCCTCCTCAAGGGTCAGGTCCACTACCTACTCACGCCATGGATGGAATTAATCCTGCACCACCACTACACATGCCATATTTGGCCTCCCTCAACATACCTGATCTAAGTAATCTTACAAATGACCCTATACTGCATGATCCCACATGGCCCACTATGCCTACCAAATGACCTTTAGACATTCCCAAATTTGAAGGAAAAGCAGGAGAAGATCTTGCCAACCATGTCATGACATTCCACTTATGGTGCTCTTAAAACAACATCATGGATTACTCCGTCCATTTAACATTATTTCAGCGCACACTCACAGGTCCATCAACCAAATGGTATGTGACTTTTGAATCCTTGGCCAATTTTTTTTTGACCTTCTTTCAACTACCAATTCGACACAGAAATGGTCTTGAAACGCTCTCTGAGTGTAAACAATCCTCAGGCACACACATCGCCGACCACATTCATGAATGGCATCGACGACATAGTTTATGCAAAGAAAAAACCACCAAAGAGAAGTGCCTCGATTGGTTTCTCAGATCACTCATCTCTATCCTTGCCAAAGATGTGGCCTCCACCTTCCCCCAAACTGAAGAAGAAGACATCAACAAGGCTCAACAGTACGACCTCATTTATGCACAGTCAGGATACTTATACACAGTATTACCTGATGCCCCGAGACCCATACCATTCAGCCAAGAAAAACCTGGGATGTCTCTCTTAGTAGATGGATTGATTGGTACCACAACACACCACAACCCGTACATCAAACCACCGCCCATGTACGGTACTCCCCAATGTCTTCTGATATATGGAGGACCCCCTTTTTACCCTTCCCCCCCTTATCAACAACCATACCCTGTTGTACTCTCTCCACCCATGAGTGGACCCTCGCCAGAACCCATGATGCGCCTGACTGTTCAACTAAGTTCTGGTACCCCCTCTACATCAACTTACACCCTGAGCACTAGTGAAAGCACTATGCCTTCCTATGTACCCTACAGATCATTACCACAAAGTAATCTATACTTTCCATTTCCTGGTCCTCCACAACCCATTTCTCCTCCACAAGGACAACCACACACTGGGGTTAACTTTGTTCAGCTCTCTCCCATTCAACAATTCCAAAATTTTGAACAATTGAATACAAAAAATCCGGCCCATCAGCTGAATAATGCCAAAAAGAAAGGAAAAAACAGAAACAATAATAACCCAAGACCAGGGGGAAACAACCCCCAACATAACCAACCTGCTGGAGGCAACCATAATCAGGGGAAATAGAACCCCCAAGAGGGAAATAACAACAAATGCCAAGGGAGAAACAACAACAATAACCTCAGGACAAAACTCCCTTGTGCTCTTTGCGGTGAGCATGGTCATTATGCTCACCATTGCCCCCAAATTGCTGAATTCAAGTAGATGAAAGATTCCATGAATGCGCCACATCCTCCAGCGCCGCCTTCCCCTCAGCAGGCCCCACAACAATATTTGCAACAACCACCCCCAGTTGTGTTGAAAAACCCTATTCCACACCAAGGTGTGATGAATACCCAACATGAGATACATCTTGCCCCACCACAGATGGGACAGTATCAACACCCTGGAGACCCAACGGATCTCAATATCCTCCTCACTAGTGAAGAATAAATTCTTCTACAAATGCACAGTCTTCAATACAACGCACTCCCTGAAGCTACTCCCACCACTTTAGAAGCAACTCTAACTACAATCGGACAACCCTTGATGATTTACTGCCCTATCATTGACCCCCCATTCGTATTCCCCGCATCCCATTATGATAGAATGTCAACAACCCTTAGGCTAGGGCATCACACAATTACAGTTTGGTCGATGACTTGGTGCAATATCCTACAACCATGTCAGTCTTAGAGGTCCTCCAAACCTGTCCCACTCAAAGGAAATAATTGTTTTCCACCTTGGGGGATTTCGACCCTGCTGATACTAGACTCATCACATTCGATCTATATTGTGGGGAACCTCATCTCCCCACTTTGGTATCTTTCCAGATACCAGTCAAAATTTGGAACATCACAATTCATCAATGTATCATTGATGAAGGTGCATCCACATGCATCATGTCCAAAATGGTATGGCATAAACTTGGCTCCCCTGAGATAATACCATCCACCATCACTTTGAGAGATTATGATAGACGACCATCCTCTTCTGAAGGGCTCTTTCAAAATGTCCCTATTGAACTCGGGGGAAAAACTATTCTTATTGACATTGAGGTCATCGACTGTAACACTCTATTTCCCCCAGCTTGTAAATATAACTGGACTGGCCAAGAACTATGGAAAACTCATAAATGTGAATATGTGATGTAAATGGACCTTGAGGAAGAGGTCAATGAATGTGAATAACATTTTGAATTTATAACAAGACTGCTGAGAGGGGATGTGCAGAAAAGAGACCACGATGGTGGTGGAAGGCACCTGAAAAGGTGGCGTTAACTTCCACCGAGAATTAATACCGTATTTGGACTCCACTGGCCCGGAGAACCAAAAGCGGCTCGCTGGCCTCGAATTTAATGACTCGCAGGCTGGTAGGCAGATGGCTTAATGAGGGATGGGATGGTGAACCACCCATCCGTAGAGCCATCAGACCTGATTAGCGTGAGGGTAATCGTGCCACATGCAACCTCGCAAGAGGATAAGGTGTATCGTAGAAGCGATTGAGGGGGAAGACGCAAGGGGAACTCTGGCATTACGTAGAGTGAGTGATAGCAGAGAGAAAGGATTGCAACCTTCGCTCCTGGTCACTGGCAGACAGAGAGACGCAGTCTCACAACATCGTGGTCTCAACTCAGGGGTGGCTAGTGGTAAATCCGCTGGGAGTCACTAAGCCTACGGTTGGGTGGAAATGAGCACCCCTCTCAGCAGTTTCTTGACCCTGGTGTTATCTCTGATAAGTGTTTTTCCTTTGGCATCTTGATATATTCATATATGTACTTATTCTGAAAATTATGCTCATAAGATGTGAAACTGGGAATGATTTCATTATAAGAATGAATGTATGATGTTTTGATCAGTACTAGTAGCTGTATATTTAGATGGAAAGACTACATATGTTTTATGTCTTCATGAATTCATAATTTGCGTGCGTATTGATCAAATTCAGACTTCACATCTGGTTCACGGGAAGACGACATCCTTATATGCCTCAGGTAACCCCTTGATTAAACCTCCCCATAGAAATACCTTCCTTGAAAATCCCTTCGAGAACCGAGAAGGCAGTTGTGAAGGCGTAAGGCCTCAATAACCCTGCATGAGGAGGAACGATCTTCTTGAAAACCGAGATGACAATATAAGGATGAAGTAATGAATCGACGGATGAGATTCTGTCGGGAGACCTGTGGTCACTCACGACCGACAGATTGGAAGGAGAAGATGGAATGTTAGGTACCTTAACCTTATAGGTATTAATGGATGGACGAGATTTCGTCGGGGGAATGCACGGTCACCCATGACCGTTATATTAGTAGGAGGAAGTAGGGCATTAAATGTGTTCCCACGGGGTTTCCCTGTGTCTTCGTGGGTAGCGAAGAGTTTAGGACCGTAGATCCCCAAGGTTCATGAGAGTATCTGGACCGTGGATCTTTTCCATGCCCAGGGAGTCATGGAAGAATGCATGGGTAGGAACCATTATGAGCCGTCAGATCTTGGCTGAAGAACCCGATAGCCGTTGGATCTGTTCGAAGATGCATGAGGGTTAAGCCCTCATGAATAGGAGGTTGAAAGTCCCGACGAGAGGCATGGTCATCGGGATTTCACGTATCGGGAAATCAGAAGTCTCGATGACATGAGATCAGGAATTTCCATGGGAAATTACCCAAAAACGATCTGGACCGTCCATTAGTGGAGACACGTGGCAGATATTAAGGTGTCAGGAGTCAGGATATTGAAATTCGAGAAATCGGAGTTCCTGAGGTCGTGAAAGTCAGGACATCAAAAGTCTCGAAAACGCGAGGAGCGATCTGAACCGTCCATTCACTCGAGACACGTGTCAGAGATCTGAAGGGAGTCGGAGTCCGACATTTCGCGAGTCCTAGGGACGAGGCGTCCAGGACATCAGAAGTCATGTAACCCTGAGATTTAACTAGGACTGTCCATCAGAGGAGGACGCGTGGCAACAATAGGAGCCGTCGTGGGGCCAACTGTCAGCGTATCGGAAAATTAGGATTTGAGGGATCGACAATCCCATGGGCAAACATTTGTCAGCATTTGAAACCCTGAAGCCCTGATAGGTGGTATGACTGCGGTCATACAGAGGGAGGTTGTATGGACCCAAGAGGTCTAGCCCAGGAGGGCTAACACGTAAGGGACCATATCGGCGAATTGGTTCATTGGGAATCACGGAATCGAGATTCCTGTTGACAAGAGTTCAGGATTTCCATGGTGGAAACCCCAGAGTAGATCTGAGCCGTCCGATTGATGGAGGCCACGTGTCAAGAGATTTACTGCATCGGGAAACCGGGGATCGAGGATTCGAGAGTCCAGATTCTCATGATGATAAACCCCGATGAACGGATGAGATTCTTTCGGGGGATCTCAGGGTATGTAATGACCGTTAGATGCAGAGATGAGACGTCAACTTAAACCAGGATGTGAATATGCTTTAGGGTAAGTAGTGAGCAGATCTGGATGGCTAGAGTCCACCCGACCAGATCTACGGTTGAGGATGCATTCCGGAGCCCCCTTTCCATTCTACCTTTAATGGGGGGGGGGGTCCGGAATTGGACATGCAACTCTCGAATGGTCGAGATTAACTCATCGTGATCAACGACTCTTAGGTGGATTCCGGATCCCCCTTGCCATTCTTCCTTTAATGGGGGGGGGTTCAGAATAGTGTTGCGTGTGAAGTGGGGCCCCTCCTGTCATGTCGACTATTGTGTCAAGTTCCCCTTTTTGCCACCTGTATTCCACCTAACCGTGTGATGGGGCTTGTTCTCATTGGCTGCTCTCTACCCCTGTTGAGATTGGTCCCTATTGGCCATTTGCTGACCCTGTAGGAATTCGTCCCCATTGGCCGGCCGCTAGCCCTGTCAAGGTTCGACGGTTGCAGAGTCGAATGATTAGACATTACTGTAGCGTCAAGGCACGAAATACAAATAGGCACTGCGTTCAAATCGAACCGTGATCACATGGGAACGGTGAAGGATAGAGAAAGAACTAGCTTACGCTGGGCCTCCATGGATATTTAGGGGTTTTTGGTTTGGCAGTAGACCAGAAAAATCCGATTTAGGTAGTGGGTATGTGACATCGATGCTCCACTCGATTACAACATCTTGTTTGGGCGTAGCTACATGTATGCTATGAAGGTCGTGGCCTCTTCTGTGTTTTGAATGATGTTGTTCCCCCACAATGGGAAGATCATCACCATCGACCAAGTTTCACATTACGAGCCTAACCACTCCTCCAATATCGACAACATCTTACCTCTTGTCCACACCAGTGCCGATGCCTATCCACTCATGGATATGGGTCCCAAAATGTTTAAGGACCCATCTTTGCTGGGGGAATATCACATAACACCACTGCTCATACACCTTTCAATACAAGTGTGTTTCATATCTTCCAATGGAATTGAAACTGGAGATACCATTCCTCCCACAGAGGCGTCTCCACCCCTCGACGTCCCACCAGTTGAAATCCTACCTCAGGAATTACCTGAGAACCCTACAACACCACTTACCCCAAATTTCACCCTTCCCTAAGGCCAAATCCCAGTTTGGGAGAAAATCCTCCAAGATATCACTCAAATTCCCTTCTTCTACCCTCCACCAGGAGTACAATATTTCCAGGTAGCCGCAACGCTTACCCTCCCCAACATGGTGTTGTCCATTTTAGTATGGTATCTCCACCCACCCGTGATGGTTCCTCAACCATCACTCCCTCCCCAAGTAGAGGGAATATCGATGCAGATTCCAGTACTAGCTCCCACCACACCACCCTCACCCCCACTTGACAACACCACTGCAATAGCTGGGGGAAGACAGAAGAATAAAGAGCCCACAGCTCCACTTCCTCCACAAGTTCAATCTCCTTGTGCACTATGCGAGAGAGAGGGACACCCCAACAATAGATGTCCCTCTCTTCTCAAGCTACACAATTTGATCCAACTCCCTCGAGTAACCACTTCGCTCATCGCGTCACCAAGAAAACCTAGTACTACCACCATGTCCCCTACTATGGGCGGTAAAGGGATGTGAACAAAATTTGCATGTGCCATCTGTTCAGAGTATGGCCACTACACTCACCATTTCCCCGTGCTACCTCAGTTTCGGTAGATGCTAACGACTGTACGTCAAATATTTCAGCAAGATCCCCCTCCACTCACGTCAGCCAATACTCACTTCACTGACATCCACTATGTCACGACCTCAGTTAATGAACAGATGAGGTATCCTTTCTCTCTTTGTGAATCAATTGACCATTTCACATACCCGTGTCCTATGATCATTGAATACATGCATGGTCAAATGGCCCTTATTCAAAATCCTCCAACCACCTCACTTCTCGTGTTGCAAGTGATTCCCCCTATTCCATCAAGGATACTGTCCACATCACCTTCCCTGAACCCGAGTCACTTCCCACCCCTCCATGGTTCATGGATAGATTATCTAAGGATCTGCCCCCAAATCCCCTGATCCAGATTATTTTCGGCACGAAATGAGAGCGGAGATATAATAAAGAAATGCACAGAGATATTGCAGATATTCAATAATATAACATAAATGTATCAGAGATGCAACCATAAACACAGATATACAGTAATACACGATTTCT
>ML835603.1:12639-24519 GCA_009831015.1 Picea engelmannii | reverse complement strand
GTGTGATAGCTCGTTGGAAAGGTATCATCGAGGAGATTCATTTTGGGGGCTCAATCATGCCTTCAGCTATCATTGAGAACCTCGATCTCAAAAAAACTTCATTTAGGCCCTCAAAATGGCCCCGGAAGTGAAAACCTGCTAAAAATAGTAAATTGCCAAAATGGCCAGAAAACTGTTTTGAGCCATTTGGAAAAGGTGAGTGGCCCCCAATATCCATCTGGATCATCCCCCTAATTCTCCTATTCATTTCCCTCAGGAAATTTTACCCCCCACCACAATCTACAACCCTCAATCTCTCGACATTTGGTTTATCTCAAGCATTCCATCACACCATAGTTGCGATACCCCCTCTACATCTTCACCACATGAAGACAATCACATGGTGCCAGTCACCAATGTTCCTTCCCTGGATCCCCTGTATTCTCTCCTTTTCCACTGCGATGAAGATATCCTAGAGGAACTAACTACCCTCAATTTCCCATGGAATGTGCTCCATCACTGAGCACTCTTTCTCTCATAGGAAGCCTTTACCCTTCCTATTCAATCCTCCATATGCACAATCGAAACAAAGGATTTCATTCCATCTGGGCACATAGACTGGTTCAACAACCCTATCCCTTCCCCTGATGCTTTTAATAAGGAAACATGGCCAATATTTCCCCCACTATCAAAATTGACATTTCCATTAAACTAGGAATCATAGAATAAATCACCATTGGCGCCGCATGCTCCCCTGAGGAACTCACAGCTTACAAAGCTCTCTTTCAGGAATACCGGGATATTTTTGCTGGGTCATATACAAAGATGCCTGGCTTCGATCCTTCTATCCTCGAACATCACATCGACACATGGCCAGATGTCACCCCTGTACGTCAGAAGCAATGCTCACTGAACCCATCCAAAGCAGTGGTTATCAAATTCGAAATTGACAAAATACATGCTGCAGGGTTCATATACCCCATTGCATACACGTCATGGGTTTCCAACCCCATCCCTATCAACAAAAAACAGGGCACTATTTGCGTTTGCACTAACTTTCTCAATCTCAACCAGCTTGTCCCAAAGACAACTTCCCTACCCCTTTCATCAACGAAATCATCGATGACCATGCAGGCCACGAGGCTCTGTCCTTCATGGATGGTTTCTCTGGCTACAACCAAATCCAAATCCATCCAACAGATCAATATACCACTGCATTTACAAGCCCATGGAGTACTTTTGTGTATTGTGTTATGCCTTTTGTGTAGAGTCTAACCTTGTACAATATTTACTGCAAACATGTTTTCAGTAAATGAACATAAAATATATAATGGAAAATACAAACATTACACATATATTTTTCCCCTGGAAACCCAAACCGGGAAAACCAACATATTCTATATTCATTCATAGTGATACATTGTTTATAATACAATATACATATAACATCCAACGACATCCAAAACCCTAACCCAATGACTTGGATTAGTCCACAACCCTAATTCCTTAACCGGAAATAGAAAATCATCAGAAAAAGACAACCTAAATACGTGACACGTTTCTCGAGGCACGTGACACATTTCCTGAGGTAATTTTTTTCGGGGGCGCTGCCCTTGCACCCCCCTTCTAACCCCCCTGCGCGCCCAACGCAGACGCTTATACACTACTACTCGTGCAAATAATATAACACATACCCAAAATTTTGGACTCAAGAACGTGGGTGCGACATTCCAACGGGCCATGAATTACTTTTTCCATGATCTTGCTCGCATCATCCTCGCTTACTTGGATGACCTCACCACTCGATCCAAGAAACACACTCAACATCTAGATGACTTACGAGTCGTCTTTCAACGATGTCGATAGTACAATATCTGCTTGAATCCCCTCAAGTGTGTCTTTTGCGTCACCGCTAGACGCCTCCTTGGGTTCATTGTTTCCCAACACGACATCACAGTGGACCCCCTCAAGGTCCAAGCCATCACAAAAATTCCACCACCTAGGGATTTGCACCAACTGCAGAGCCTACAAGGCAAATCCAACTTTTTATGACACTTTGTCCCAGATTATTCCACTCACGCACATGGTTTTCTTCGCTTATTGCGTCATGATATCCCATTTCTATGGGATGAACATGCCCAAACCACTTTTGATGATTTAAAAGCGACACTCTCCAATGCCACTTTAATTAGTCCACCCGACTATGATCGCGATTATATCCTCTACTTGTCAGCCTCACCCGTATCAGTAGCATGAGTTCTTGTCCAACTAGGTGATGATGGCCGCGAGCATGTTATTTGCTACATCAATAAAAATATTTCAGGGCCACCCCTGAAGTACAATCATGAAGAGAAACTTTCTCTCGCAGTTGTCCTCGTAGTCCAGAAAATACGTCATTATATCTTTCTTCGCACTACCAAAGTCATGGCAGATTCCAACCCCATGTAGTACTTGCTTATTCGACGACAAATTAATGGTAAATTTGCTCGATGGATTGTTATCCTTCAGGAATATGACCTAGAGTTTGCAACTCCAAAAAGAAAGAAATCCCTTGTTCTCGCCAAACTCATCACGACATTTCCATATGACACTAATGATGCACCCATCAATAAGGATTTTCCCAATGAACACCTCTTTTACATCCCCTAGGATGACCCCTGGTACAACAACTTCCTCGGCTACCTTCAAACACATAATTTTGGAACCCATCTCTCTCGAGATGATTGTCGACACATTTTCCATTAGGCCCCTCAATATCTCCTTATCGATGACATCTTATATCGACGAGGGGTCAACACTGTACTCCGTCGATGTTTGACAACCGACGAAGCTGACAAAGTCTTAAATGATTGCCATAGTGGCGCCTGTGGTGCCCACCTCCCAGGGATGTCCACTGCCCAGAAAATCGTTCGAGCAGACTACTTCTGGCCCACCTTGTTTCATGACCGCATCCACGCTGTCAAGCGATGTGACAAATGTCAGCTTTATGCAAACAAAGCACGAGCGCCACCCGCTCTTCTCCACCCAGTCATCACCTCCGACCCCTTTTGCAAATGGGGCATCGAATTCATCACTTGCAACCCTCCATCTAGAAATGGACACAAGTACATCATTGTCGTAGTCGATTACTTTACCAAATGGGCCGAAGCCATGCCTACCTTCAACAACACCACTGACATAAAAATGCATTTTTTCTTCAACCACGTCATTACCCTCTTCGGAGTACCATTACAGTTAGTCTATGATCATGGTAAACACTTTGAGAATGAGATTTTCGTCGAACTTTCCTCAAGGTTAGGATTCTCCCATGAGTTTTCCTCCCCATACTACCCTTAGTCCAATGGATAGGTCGAGGCTATTAACAATTTTCTCAAAACTATGTTGCAACGCACTGTTAACAAACATAAGATGAACTGGCATCATATGTTGTTTTCAACACTATGGGCTTATCGCATGGAAGTTAAAACTGCCATTGGTTTTACACATTTCATCTCATCCATGGGGTTGAAGCCACTCTCCCCATTGAGTGAAAAATTCCCACGTTGCGCACTGCCATCAAGATATTACCTGACACTGCTCTAATAGAGCAGTGATTGTTGAACTTAGAGTCACTGGATGAAGACCGTTGATATTCATTACAGAACAATGAGGCAACTAAAAAATGGTCAAAGGCCACCTTTGACCTCCATGTCAACCTCCGCTCATTTAACAAAGGAGATCTCGTCCTAGCCTACGATATCGCTCACGATACTTTTGGCCACGGGAAATTCGAGGCATTATGGCATAGACCCTACATCATCCAACACTGCCTCACCAAAGGCACATACATCCTAGCCTCTCCAGAAGGCTACCCTCTCAAAGAAGCTATCAACGGGTTGTACTTAATTTTTTTTTACGCTTGAGCGTAGTCATTCTACACTAGGATTTTTCTTTGCTGTACACATTTTTAGAGTTTTTAGTCTTCTTTTCCCTCCATGCCTTATGTTTGATCTACCACTCATGTTATTGAAAAATGAATCCTCCATCGGCCTACCACATCGGTTATGATGACGAAGCCAACCGCTGGACATAGAATCTTGCTTCGACCGCTTGGGCCCTCTACACCCCCTCACATGAACTGCTCCACTCCAATGACATATGTTTGGGCTCAAAAACCAACAACCAAGTAGAATACACAGCCATCATTGGCCTCCTTTTCGAGGCCAGTCACCACCATATTCGTCACCTTAGTGTCTTATTAAATTCCGAACTTGTCATCTTGCAGCTCAACAATGTATACCATGTCCACGATCCTTGCCTGTTTCACAAATACCTGCAAGTTAGACTGTTATCTCGACATTTTGATTCAATTACATTTACACATATTCCATGACAATTCAATCAAATAGCAGATAATATGGATAACCTAGTGTTAGATTGGCATATATCACATCAAGACATCATCACACATACATAAAAACATCAAAATTCTGTCATAGCATATAGATTAGGCATCATAAAAAAGCATCACAAAAATATCATCACATGTAAAACATCACAGAGATCCCAAAATGTATATCCTTATATATATATATATATATATATAGGTCGAATGTGGCATAAATGTTTACAAAAGGGTACACAATGTACATCGCCAATAGGCAAGTGAACCCCCCTCACCCCTATAGATACAAAACGGGTGTCACACTACCCTATACAAAAGGGGCTTGCAGGCCTCTATAAATACAAAAATCTACATCAAACACTCATGGTTCCTCTAAAGCACCACCACTAGGTCCTCTATCTGGAGGATGTGCCTCACCAACTGGGGTCCTCTAGGTTCGGGGGGTAGTCGCCCAGTCATTGTTGCACCCGCTACAATTGCTCTGTGGATCAAGGTTCACAACTCTGCCGGAAGGCCCACGCACTGCTCCAAGACTCCCTCATCATGTATATAAGTACACATACCCTTGGGCACTCCCTGTAGAATCACCTCCAACCGGCAGCATAAGTCCTCTAACACCCCGTCGGCCTCTACCGGAGGAGCATGTGATGGCCCTGCACTAGGGTCATCAAATCAAAGCCTCCTTCTAGCTCTTGCATCATCTGTTGGCCTTGCACCAGCCTCATCCCTCTGGCGTCACTCCCCCACCTGCGATGGTCTCATTGGCCCTTGATGAGATGACTTTTCCACCACCTCTGCCTCTCGGCCTCACGACCCCACATATGAAAAAACACAACCAAACGATAACATCAACATCCATCCATAATATAAACATATACTAGACTATCAAAATCACATAACATAATGTACACCAACATACCTCTCTGGTCCCAAACCTCCCCAGGAGGCAACACCATATATGGGTCCTGGCAGTAGTCCATCCCACCATACGGGTACTGTAGTATAATCTATGGCATCTGGCGCCACACACGTGCCATATTGGCAGTAAAATAATGGCCTCCCTCCCCACCTCCATGCCGCAATAAAATTGATTCCCACTGCATCAGACGTGGCTCTCATGCCTCAGACAGAGGCAACAACACTCTAGGGTGCAACATGGGCACCCTCTCCAAAAACCAAGCCACCAAGATCGACCCAAAGGCAAACTCACCGGAGTTGACCTCTTGACACCGGTTAAGCTTCCCCACCATCTTGGTGTGCAACATCACACCCCAGGCGAACATGTCCCCAGCCAATGCCCTCTGCATAATCCTCAGATGACCACCACTGATCTGCTGAGTCGCTAAGGATCCGTAGATCCTCAAAATCATCACCACGATACAATGATGCAAGAGCGCATCCATCGCATTGATGCACACGACTGAACCTGACATAATGTTTGGTCCTGAACAATACCTCTGCACCAAGTCTGCCAAGTGAACATCCCCTGGCAACTGGGGATCAACAGGTAGGGCCATCCCCCAAAAAGGGAGCCCTGTCAAGAAATATACATCCTCTCTAGTAGAGAATGTCAACTGCTCCCCCCGCACAATGAAGCATTGCAGCTCAGTGATCCACATAGAAATAAAAAACTATAACATGTACTCCTGTTCCCGTATCAGTGGGCAATCCAAGAACTTTAGCAACCCATAGGCTGCTAAAGGTCCTCGAACGCCCGACTGATCTCGCACCACCTCCCTGAGGTGCTCCCAGTCCCCCTCTCTCCAATGGACTGGCATCCTGAACTACTCACCTGCGTTCACACAAACAAAACTTGATCAACCATCATCATTCATATATAGAAAACTGCAAAAAATACAAGTTTTTTTTCACAAACCCCCATCTTTGCCTCAAGTGCGCGACTGTTAACCATTACAGGTGCGCACATATGCACACCTATTCTTCACACAATTATGCACCAATGCGCAGCTGTCGAAGAAACATATGTGCATCAATGTGCATCTGTCTCACCCATAGGTGCGTACTTATGCACACCTGTTCGCTACATAGCTGTGCACTCATGCGCACCTATTTGCTACACAGCTATGCACTAGTGCACAACTATTGGAGAAATAGCACTGCACAATGCACCACTGTTTTTCGAACAGACACACATCAAGTCCTCACCCACACGCCTCCATTCGTGACTGTATTCAACACAGGTGCACAAAATGCATGGGTAATGGAATTATACCTGTGCACATCAGCGTGGGTATCCTTCGATCGCCCGCACATTGGGGGGCCCACCCGTACAAAACCTCCTAGTATGGCCATCTGTTTGACCCTGCCTAGAAAAGAGAACTTATCTAATATGCAGGAGGATGAGACCACTAACCTAGCTCTCGCAAATCTTGGATCCGACGACTCAAACTCCCGTAATCTCTAAATATCCTCTAAAACCGCTCGTCAAATCACTATGGCCACAGGTACAAATGAGGTGGCATTGTGGGCCATACGATTATATATCGCCCCCTTTTCCAAACTTCCACCCTCCATTACAGGAGATGAGAAAATCTATTTTCCAATCCGTCTTCAGCCACGAGATTAGGATCCCACCATCTACGCAGTCACATTCCCCGAGTCACCATCCATCCTTGGCCCCCAGGGAGCATTGTTCTCACATCACGTTCGGGTATGCATGCTCATGTTCAAAATTATCAAATAACTATTATATGTTCTTTATCTTTAGATATTGTTCACGTTGGGTATTTGGTTTTCATGTGTGCAGGTACTTGGTCATCCCAAATCAACGCATCCCCTTTAGGTATATGATCAACACTGGCATGTAATCGTTCCCTCTGAATATCAATTTCATTTCCCAATCACACCCTCCGACATATGCCTTTAGGGTCCTTACATCTGGCTCGACAATACTATCACCTCTGCTACATTTTGGTACTCTCACCCGATAACACTCTTCCCTACATGAGTTGTCCCATTCATAGTCCCCCTTGGCACTTTTGACACTCATGCTGCTTTCACCCCCTAGGGATGGGAGTCTCGATAGTCTTATGCATTTTCTGAGAATCAACCACATACTCCTTCTCCTAATTTTTGCTAGCTTTCCCAAATGGACTCCTAGGTTATCTCATCATAGTTCTACTATCATTATGCCTCTGTAGTATCATTAACCCTCCATTTCATCAACAATCAATTTGCCCATCTGCAAATTTCCTTCCATTTCATTTATCTTATACAAAAACCCACCAATGGGGCCCCCACCCTCCACCAGTTCCCCACGCAACTTGCACCCTCATAGGCCAAGCCATATTGCATTGAGGCACTCGTTTCTGTATCTGTACACTCATCCCACATTATTCTTTATTGATTTGGTAATTGTAAAAAGCCTTTGTTTCCAACATTAACTTAGCTTTTTGTCGTCGCCTTTAGCGACCTTCTTTTTCCGAAAAAGCAACCCCTGTCACCCTTGGTTGGGGAATTCATTATCCTCTACTCATATTGACATCATCCATAAACCCCAAGTATCCCATAGTCCATGTACCCCCTATCTTTGAGTTTGTTCACTTTGTCACGCCTCTGGCACAATTTAACCCCGTGTCTAGTCATCCCCCTGACACTAGATACAATTTCACGGTTGTTGCCAATCATCCTTCAAATTTACCCCCAACCAAGGGAAGTCTTGAGTCTCACTGCATCTTGACTTTGTTCATGTCCTCTATCAGTTCCTTACCTCATCCAATGGATTTCATGAATCCATTTGCTTCTTGGAGTCGTGTCTCCCTTTCTGTCGACATCAACACAGTTTCTAGAAGGGAAACAATATCTTGACTCTCATTACCATTACAATGAGGAGTCTTGGACAACACAGGGAGAACCATCATCACTCTCTGTTGTTGTTGACCCCCATGACATTTGACTTCAACACAATCTCATGTTATGGTGGGTCTTACTATGCGACTATTGCAGTTGTTTTATACTAGCCGAAGACCTTTGAATTTGTTAGGCCATCAATGCCTACAAGTCATTGACACTTCTCACAGACGTCCTTGCCTCTTTTCAGAATATGTTCACCATCATAATTGTCATATGCCATTATCAAACCACCCCAGATGGCACTACAGTTATCTACATCAGCATACAACTTCAGTCGTTGTCATACATTTTTGAGTTACATGACACAAGCACGGGGCATGCCCACCTTGTTTGTATACAAATTTTATTTCTCGACCTAAAGAAAGGTTTGGGTCCCACAATTTCCCCTCTCCCTCCAATGGATCGTTCTTACAGTTCATATCAACGCTCTTCCTTACAATGGTACTCTCACTATAAGAAACATTAATGTATTTCGGCTATACGCATGCTCCTAACCTCACACATCAGGGGGCATCTGTTATCACTGGAATTTCATTCGCAAATGGTTATAGGAATCCAACATCTCCAAATACCTATTAGCTCACCTGCAGCTTCAAAAAAGGCATTTCCAAAAGGGACAAACTATACAACTGGTTAAAAAATCAACATGCGCTAAAACACTAAAGGAAGTGCACACACATGCATAGGCCAAAAAATCTGGAAAAGCGCACATGTGCCCGATGCACGACTGTGTACTATAAAATCCGCGCACTCCTGTGAACGACACATTTATGGTTCTTGTCGGCCCCTCACCCACTTCTGTTTCATCTCCCAAGTCAATTTGACCCTCAAATCTGAGCTTAATCCGAGTGGGGGCTGGTCAAAGACCTAAGGGTTCCCTAAAGGGCCCCTTGTTCACACTAAAGACCGATTGGATAATGCCTCAAATATTGAAAATAAAAAGAGGCATGGGTGCACTATGAATTCAAGAATCTCATTGTATTGTTATGCTGCCTCTATTCTCCTACAAGGAACCTATTTCCTTCTTGGAGCATACTAGCATCATCTCATTAGGCTATTCACCTCACCTCTTGAGGGAATAAGCTTGGATTTCTTCACCATTTTCTTTCTAGTTTACCATTTGTAAGAAGAGCTCTCACATAGGGAACTCAAGAACCCTCCCTTGGAGGAAGAGGGGATCCATAAGTCCCCCTCTTTCTTTGGTTTTTTCCCACTAATATAATTTCTCCATTGGTGGCATGGATATTGGTCAATTGTTTGATTGATTTTGGTTCTAATTTCTTTATACATTTTAGTTTTATTTCTTTAGTTGTTGTTAGCTTAGTAGTTTGTTTATTTCATGTGATTGAGTCATTTGATTCATACACTAACCTCTGTCCTGTCTAGCAGGCCCAACTAGACTTGCAAGAGCCCTTCTTTTTCTCATTGGAGTGACGAAAAGGACACAACAACCTTGACCTATATGGATATCTGAGATCTAGGAAAATCTTAGCATTGATTTATTGGAAAAGGATGAATTTTTGGATTTCCAGATACAATGTCAACAATGACATATGGTTGAAATCTATCAATACACATGGTCCAATCTTGGCATGACATGTGAACCTTAACACGTGGACCCAACATTCTACAAGGAAGCTTTTTGGCACATAACTATGCCTTGGAACCATGACTCATCTTGATATCCATAATCTGGGATTTCTTGTGAGGGAACTATTTTGAAGTGTCGGATCCAGATCCAAAACTTGTAGCTAGATGACGATCGCGTGATCGTTATCCTCCCGATCCAATGTAGGATCAAAGGTGTACGATTATTAATGCGGCTCTTTCGACCCACACCAATCTCACGACAACACTTGTCACACCCTTGTGGCATTCTAACTGTCACATGACATGACACATCACCTCTGATGTCATCCACACGTGGCCCCAACTCTCCGATCACAAGATTGCAAGGGGACGAAACCTAGAAATGGAACCATTCCCATTCGGGAAAATCTTGATGCACCCTTATTGAAAATTTTGGATTTTTGGATTTGATGACGACGACGATGATGATTGCAATGATGATGATGATGATGATGAAAATGATGACAATGTTGATTATGACGATGACAATGACGATGAGGATGATGACAATGATGATGATGATGACGAAGACACCATGATGAAAGTCATGATAATGATGGAGATGACAATGATGATAAAAATGTTGATTATGATGATGAAAATCATGACGACGACGCCAATTAACCCATATAAATAAATACTTTAAAGAGAATAAATCATAAAATATATAATCACATAACTCATACATTTCATCATTTTTGCAATGTCATTGATCATCTTCTTCTTTATCCAAGTCTACATCTGTATCATCTGGTCCAATTAAATCTCTGATCAAAGCAGTGAAGATGTAATGGAAATGGGTTGAATTCAATGCAATCTGTCTCCAAGTTTGCAAATGATATGACTGAATTCTGGTTCCGTGCTCTGATTGAACATATTTTAAGGACCCGTGACCGCAATTACTATTAGTCCGGCCTGGGTTATGCTGCCTTAACCACATTTTAATGGGAGTGAACATAAGCCGTACACCTTGTATTTTGTGTCCAAAGATTCCCGCAACCCAAGATTTTGACTGATTAGAATCAGACCATAGGGTTTTAGGACATGTGAATCACGATGGACGTTATTAGTCCCTGCCATGGGAATATAGCAATGAGTTTGCTTTTGATGTGACATTAATTTTCCTTTTACCATAAATTTGTGTATGCAATGTAGTGTTTAACATAGGAAAACAAATATATATTTTTGGATATAATAAAAATATTTGTGTTTCTCATTTCTAATTGGTTGATAGAATTGAAGTGGTATTGCCTCCTTCACATATTTCAATATGTAGAATTAATTACATAATCAATGAATTTCACCAATCACCACATCTAAATATAAAAAATTGTACTATGTATTTATTATTATGCATTATTATATTTATATTATATTTATTATCTAATATATTATTTATTATTATATTTATAATATATTTATTATATTTATATTATATTTATGAATATTATAGTTCCATTCAACTTATGGTTCATTATACATTTTGAATAACAAACAACCCTCAATTATTATATTTTGACAAAAAATATTCATTACTTGAACATTTAGTTATATTAAGTTTCATTGTTCAACATGTATTTCCCAACTAACTCAACAGGGACTGCGTTGCCATGCAACCCTTGATTGGTTTTGAATCGTTGAGGGAAAATGGGACCTATTATTTTGTTTTGAATCGTTGAGAGAAAATGTAACATATTTATATTTATATTTTATATAATAATAATAATAATTTCATTTTAAGCTTATGTTTAAGCTAGATATTAAATTGGTATATGAAGATATCTTTTTTTGTGAAATTACAATTTTATTAATAAAATATAGAGATTAAGTTTGTGAGCGCTTTATTTACAAACATACAATTCGATTAAGTTGTGTTAAGAACCTGAATAGATCTACAAATATAATCACCACAAATACTGAATACAAAATAGATCCACAGATCAAGATAGAAGAAACCACACTTTATTATTACCAAACCCTTGAGGTAGGGCAACACCATACAATGGATCCTATTA